>JAQJVL010006461.1:0-28950 GCA_035578905.1 Stictocephala bisonia | reverse complement strand
ACACCGAGATAATCATCATCCCATATGTGGACAAAGTCCAATCTCCACAATGGCATTGGCTCCGGTTGTGGAAGAGGAACTAATGCCATTGATAATAAATCAGCTCCCCTCTAAAAAATCAAATTACATAAATTACATGTCAACTTGGCTCATAAAGCGGTGCTCTAAGCATCTGTTGAGCCCCTTAACTCATTTCATAAATTTATCATATCAGACAGGCATATTTCCTTCTTCCCTCAAAGTAACAAAAGTAATACCGATTTACAAAAAAGGCGACCCCAATTCCATCTATGACTCAATTTTTCTCGACTTGAGCAAAGTATTTGAAAAAGCCTTTCTAACCCGAATGCTAAAATTTCTGGAAAAGCACAACCTTCTCTCGAATGAACAGTTTGGTTTCAAGAAGGGAAAATCATCTATAGATGCAGTAGTAAGTCTAGTTGACATGGTTGTGGAGAGTTTGGAAAAGCGCAAAGCCACTCTAACCGTTTTTCTCGATCTTTCTGAGGCGTTCGAATGCAATGATCACAGTATCTTACTCCACAGGTTACAATTCTATGGTGTACGAAGAGTGCCACATTCGAGGGTGAAGTCGTATTTAGACTGTAAAAATCAGACTGTTCAAATTTCAAACAAATTTTATTCAGTAAGGGTGACTCGTGCAGTATGCTGATGACACAACTCTCTGTTTTAGCCAAAAATTAAAATCACATTTAGAAATTGAAACATTTATGGAGCTTAATAGCTGCATACCAAATGTCTCTAACATCAATCTAAAAACAAACCCTAAAAGGTCACACTTGATTAGCTTTTGTCTTCGACTATCAAACCTCAAATTCACTCCAGCTATTATGTTGGATGAAACAGAGGTGGAAGAAGTACAATCAACAAAATTTCTCGGAATACACATCGACAAAGGCCTAACTTGGAACAAAAAAACTGTCTTCAGGCATTTATTTGTTGAGGACGTTATCAAAAAGCTGTCCAATTCAGGTACTGATGACGGCATATTATGACCTCCTCTACTCTCACCTAACCTATGGAGTGGTGCATTGGCGTGATTGCAAATATCGAGTTCACCCGACAGAATGCAGAAAAAATGGTTCAAATAATTTCAAAATTGAAAAACAGAGAGTCGTGCAGAACTGCTTTCAAAAACCCTACAATTGTTGACCCTGCCCAGCATTTAAATCTTATAATCAATCATGTACTGTATGTCAAAATGTGTACTCACAAGAGGGATTGACATACACATTAATGGAACTAGACGCAGAGACAACTATCGCACTGGGCAGCATAGGATGGTGGTCTATGAGCGCCTCCCTTCACAGGCTGGTGTTTATTTTCTAAACTGTTGGCCCCGTTAAAATTAAATTTGCCAGGACGCCGAAGGCGTTCAAAACTCGCCTTAAACAGCTTTTGTTAAGTCAGACATTGTATAATATACACGAGTTCTTGGCACAAAACTGGAAGACCAATAATTGGCAAGAAACCGACACTTGATAGGCTTGCCTTTTAGAATGAATGTATGATTGAATGAAACAATTGTATGTATGAACACTGAATTTGTTGAGTGAATGAACATAACTTTTCCCCCTTTGACGATTGCGATACAATGTAATGTTTAAATTGTCTATGCAATAAAATATATCCTATTATATTCTAAGTAAAGTTGGTTTATTCGTTTAATTATATTTTGACATGAATTTTTTTCGTTGTTTGCTGTTGGTTAGGTGTAAGAGATGACTTACCAATTCTAACCTCACCATTTGTACACTTTGTTGTCAATAAAGCCATTTTTAATTCCAATCGTTTCATTTCAACCCTGGCCAGTGCTCTGCAATCACTTTTCATAGAACCAAATCGTCAACCCTAAAATCTCCGGCCTCATCCTAGCTGAACGATGAAAAATCTGTCGGTCGTCCGAGCGAGCGAATCTGGTCTGAAGACGGAATTGCGAGTCCACAGTGGGCCGTGCAGTCGCTGCAGTGACTGATGACAGTTCCCTTCCCAATTATTCGACTATTGTCACCATGTTATGGGTTGAGGAAATATGTAAACACGTGCTGTTGTACAGTTCTACTGTAATGTATGCTTACCTTAAGAAGAAATCGTTGTACAGCCCTTACAAATGAAATGTTGAAGGCCAGATATGAGTTTGGCGAGTTTCATAATGTATTACTATGATAAGTTGAGTTTTGTAACTTGAATGTTTTAAACACTACTCTAAGATATCAATTGATACATTTGACCACATTTTTTTCTAAACTTCACTCGCCAATTCACATGGGCTTGCAAGCCTGTGCGTGAGCTTTATTCAACAGGTGAAGTACCAACCGTTGGCTCAGTGGGGATTTAACCTTTGACCTTGCCCTCCACAGTCCGAATCGTAACCACTGAGCCACCACGCCGGCGGAAGAAGAACATCACATTGTGACCGGTTTGAAGAAGAACTTTACTGAAGACAAATTATATGCGGTTAATTTCTGTGGAAGGACGCATAATTTGCACAGTTCACTCTTCAAGGTATACAATCGCACTAGTCGGGCTGACGACCCACATGGCCAAAGACGAACATGTTTGTCTTTGAATGGACGCATCGGTTGTCCAACGACGTCGGTCACATCGTTGTTTGCCCACCTAGAACGCTTTCGAGTTTCCCCACGTGTTTAAATCTTTTGGTACGACGGATTCAGTCGACCGACTATTTTTCATCGTTCAGGTAGGACGGGCCTTACGCTATCTCTAACTATCAGATTCTAAGACTTCAAAGCAAAAGAAACTTGGGTGTTTATTTCGAAAGTGAAATGGGATTTTCTGGTCGAATAAACAAATACCCATTGATGATATTTGTAAAGAGGTATTAAGATGTTTGGCTTTCTAGCGACGTTATCCACATTTCACCACAGATATGCATCCCTATCTTAGAAATCATGTTGCAAAATTGTTTCTATCTTAAATGTTCACACAAAATGCTTAGCCGAAAAAAAGAGTTTCAGCAGCAACTCAACTTGAAAGAAGCCGAGTTATTACAATTCATTTAATAATCTGGCCATCTCAAATTCATTTAAGATTTTGGTGGAGTCGGGAGAGGATTCAGATTCTATGAATAGTAGGCCAGTAGATGAAAAAAACCAGAGTAGTGGTAGACAAACTTTAGTTCGCAAAGGTCTGTCTAATAATTAACCTTCCGCCTAGTTTAAATAGAATCAGTTTGTAGGGAAAAGTCCTCTGAACATAAGTACTTAATTTTTGGTAACAGCCATGCGAGGAAATGTGAAAGTATTCTGAGCACCATGGGTTGTGGTGAAGGTTATGGGATTCAGGCTATTGTGCTGGTGGGACTCACCGATAACTGCGATCTTGTCGGATGTGTTGGAAGGGGTAACTGCTAAATCCTTGAGTGAGGGTGGTGTATATGTCTTGCTTGGTTGGTGGGACGAATAACATCTCTAAATCCTCGGTAGCGCAAGTAGAAAATAAGATCTCGGGATTGTCCCATAAAGTAAACAACCCAAAAAATATCTTGGTTGTTGAGTCTCCATAAAGAATGGACTTTAAATCACAAAATACAGTAATTTTTGCCAAAAACAATTTTACTTTTCTTAGCTTAAATAATTCATTGGTTGAAAAATGGTCTACACTAAGCAGGATTACACAGTAATGACAAGGAAAGGAAGTGCTGTGTGGCCTAATCAGTGTATATTTAGGTAATTGTAATTATATTTCTGATCCTTAGAGACTTATCCTAATCGTTAAAAAAATCTAAGCAATGAAATCTGGCTGCAATGTTAGAATATCTGAAAATGGAAATCATTTATTCAAAGTATGGGCAAACAAATGTGAATAAAATACAGAAATGTGTATCTACTGATTATTTTATTTTCCTTTGCAAATGACATATATTATGGATGTATAACGTTTAATGACATAAAAATTTACTAGCAATTTACTAGAGTTCTTATTAACTAGACAAAGACATGCGTCCATCACTAGATAAGAGGTAACTGACCTTATGGCTTCGCTCAAAAATGTACAAGCAGTTTTGGTAAGTAATAAAAAACTATAATTTAATATTAATTTTATAATCCATTTGACACCAATGAATCTCGACGCTTGGCTAATAATCTAACTACTAGTCAGCACAGAAAGTATACATACCCGAGTTTGAAGACCGTTTACTAAGAAACTAAAAGGCCTATGAACAATCCAATCACACTAGTCTCACTATTGTTTGCCTCCTTTACTTGTATGTTAAGAAGTATTTGCTGAAAAATGTTATAAATTTTAATACTTTTTATCGTAGCTGGAAAAAAACCGTAGTTAAAAGAACCATAATTTTAATTAGTTTTCACTGTGCACTAACTTTACACTTTTATTACTAAAAACTTCGCTAATTTATCACATTTATATTTTAATACGTGGTTGACGGAATGTTATGTATAAGTTTGACAAATTGCAGAATTTTAACTATCCAAGAAAAAAACTCTTATCAATTTCCTGAAACAACGTTTTCTTGGTTTTTAGAGATCGTAAAATGAATTACTTGGACTCTTTGTACCTTATAAAATGAATACAGTGACTATGAAGCCAAAAGCCAAATAACATTACATTATATATCATAGATATAAATTTAACCTGCAATAAATTGCTCGAAAAGTAAGTACATTCACATCAAGGTACAAGTACAAATGCTTATAAATTAAAACAAAAATAAGACGAAAAAAGTTTTCGTTTTAAATATTGTCGTTGAATATTAACAGGAGGAGTAAATACTATTTCTGTGTTCAAATATTTTCAAGGATACAATTTTGTTGTATTTCTTTCGCTTGGAATCTATACTCAATTCCACGTTCACCGTGCAGTACGGAGCGCCCATACGCCATGTTATCCAAACGGCAGTCTCGTCGTTACTAGCCGTCCAAAAAACATCAACTCTCGCGCAACGCTCCTTTATACACCGAATTAATTATTTTACTTCGGTTGGGCCTATATTTTATTTAGTTTTGTCTTAAACTTACTTTTATTCATAGATAAAAAGAGTTCAGAGAGCAATTCTTTAACACTTAAACAATGTAAGTTAAATAAGATTCAGTCATGTGAAAGTAATAAATTTGGAATGATAATTAACGCAGTTATAGATAAGTAAAAATATGTATATTAAACACCAAATATATTTATTCATATAGGCCATAGGCTACAATTATGATGTCATGATATTCCTATTTTATTTTTATAACTTTACTCACGTTGATTGCCTTCCTTGATTTACTGTAGCAAAGCAACTCCAGATTCAACGCTGACGTGTGACGTAGTTGAGCTATCTTCTCCCTCACTGGACAAGTTTGTCGAAGACCCCGAGAGTTGAATAATTAAAGGTTCCACGTCATCCTGCAAATTATCAATCTTCCACATTTCTTTTTCAATTTTGTCCACGTGATTGCAGTAGTTGTTCCATTGCTCTTTTGTGACGGCCTTAAAGGCGTTTTCAATTAATGGCTCCATTAGCTTGACATTATACGTTTTGTTATTAACAGCCACATGCCTTTTAACTTGGCTCCACACTAATTCTATAGGATTTAACTCGCAATGATAAGGAGGGAGTCTCAGAATTTCGAGTTTATGGGTCTTAGCTATCTCGTCGACAACGTTAAGATTAAAAAGATGCTTAATTTTTTGCACCTCAGCGAGCAGTTCTTTCTTCAAGATGTCCGGTGGAAAAGCTACTTGTTTAGCTATTAACCAATTCTTTATGTCTTCTTTTTTAGTTTTTGTATTTGGTATTTTTTCCACTTTACGGCTATGGTACGATGCGTTGTCAATAACAACAACAGTACCGGGAGGAACATTAGGGACTAATTGTTCTTCAAACCATTTTTCATATGTTTCTCCATCCATTTCAGCGTGGAAATCGGCTGCTCCTTTTTTTGCTAAAAATATAAGCTGCGCTCCTTCAACAAAGCCACTTTCTCCTCCTGCATGCACAATAACAAAACGGGGCCTCGTTGAGTTGGGTCTTTTAACCCCGTCGTCAGTCCAGCTAAGAAAGCATCCTTCGGTGTTTTAATAGTTGTATCTCTCCATATTTTTGAGGTCGCTTGCCCAACATTTACCCATGTTTCGTCCATAAACACAATATTTCTCTTTTGTTTCCTAAACTGCCTCATTGATCTTAAGTATGAATGGCGCCAAACAATTAAATCGTCTCTTTCTAACAATAAAGACTGTCTTCTGCGCTTTTCAAAGCAAAATCCATTTTCCCTAACCAGCCTCCACAGCGTTGTTCTTTTAAACTCGGGAAGATCTGGATCTTCGTTTACTTTTTCTAAAACTGCAGAAAGTGTTGGAGGTGTATTAGTAGCGAAAAAGGAATGTATAATCTTCCGAATAGTTCCAACAACAAACCCATTATATTTAAGTTTCCTTCTAGTTTTGTATTCTATTTTACGCGGTGTTTTTCTTGGCGTTACGATATTCCCAGTTCTCTCCTCTTTCCGAAATGTGTAAACCGAGCGCACACTGGTTAAAGTTGCTTCACTAGTTTTTTTAACCCAAAATGTCACATTTTCTTCAGGAAATGATTTTTTGAAGTATTTAAAAACATTCAACACTGTTTTACGGTCGCCACTTTTAATAGGTTTTCCTGCAGATCTCGACGCCATAACACAAAATCAATATGTCGTAATAAACGTATCAAATCTTAGTGTAAGGAATAAAAACTATAAACAAATTTTACACTACGCAATTATGTGTGATAAATAAATAAAACTTAATAAATCACTATATTCACTATAGCCACGTATACAACGCACGTCCACAAAGGCAAGTTACCTCCACCAAACTGATCAATTGTTTGGCAGTTGGACTAACGTTTACAAGCCCGTCTTATCAGTAACCATTTGTTATTGTTGTTGCCCTGTCGAGGCATTCTATTTATAATAGAGGACTGTTGACGTCCCCGATAGTAGACAACACAGGACAGATTGTTTCCTTTCCTTCCCACGTTCAGAACCTTATAACTGCGAGAAAAGCGACGGATCAATTTTATTTGTACCAATTTTTCCACGTAATAAATCTATAATCTATTCAAGACAATCCGTTCATATATTAAAAGACACCTACAGGACCCTTATGCAATCATATTATTGTACTTTTTCGGTATTTTGCGTGTTTATTAGATTTTTGAGTTACTGTAGCTATAGACTAACTAACCAATATTGTTTAGTTAGTCTATGCTGTAACTCGTATATTGTTTCATATTAAAGTAAACCTACAGCACTTAAATGAATTTTAATCACGTTTTTAAAATTTCCAATTACACTTTTATCATAGGCTGTTTTTTTTTTTTTTTTTAATACCAATCCATAGTGATAAAAAGCATCACAGATAACTGAAACACACATCATATGACCATCTTTATTGTTACGTAGCCTACAGAAAGCAGAAAGTAGTAATATCTACTTTGGCGCCTTCACGCGGGTCGCGAGGACAGTTGACGCAACCCACATAACAAAAAACTTTATATTTACAGTACAGGTAGTAGTTAACCATTTCCCGTAAAATCTGTACTGCACGGTGAACGTGGAATTGAGTATAGAAAGACCCCACTGTATCAGTTAGGTGACACAAAATCCACTGTACCAGTGAGGGGTTAAATGAATAGAAATTGATCAATTCAAAGTTATTTTTAAATCAATTTAAAATTACTGCAGTAACTTACACATATTTATAATAACGGTGACTTATAATAGTTTTTAAACATTATACAACTGACATGGTGTTTCGATAATACCATATCAATGTACTATAGCAGTAATTATAATTGTTTTTATTTGTTTGTGATTTTCTTCTGTTATAAGAACTTACCTTACCACAAGGTTTGTGGTAGAAAAACTCTCTTGGATGTCTTTTTGACCCTGAAAATCTCAGTTTTGACATCTACAAAGGTCCTGTGCTAAAAATATATATACCTGTATTTGACTAAAAGACTAGGGTTTGATTTGGACAATAGCTTTTTCACAGGTCTTGGTTGGAAAATGTACTTCTTCTCAAACTTTAAACTAAGGAATTTTCCCCAATTACTTATAAGTTTTGATCAAGTCATCACTTTCTAGGCATTCTTACTATTCCAGCGAATCCCCTTCTGGAAGCCAGTAAGTGATTTTTGTTTCATTAGGCCCATGTTTCTGTCACATTACACGCATTAGGAAAGTAACTTTATTTTATTGTACTATTTGTGTATCTATTACTATATAGTATCAGTTTTATTTAGGTGTAATTTTTGTTTTAACCACTGTAAAGGTTACAGAAAACTTCTACTGCAGTACTCAAGTTTGGATCATGATATTAATTTAATTTATACAAATTGTATAGCAGTGTTTAGTTCATTTAATTGTGCGTTTTACATATAAATTATTACAAATTGTTATCTTATTTGAAATTAATTATTTTTTTACTGTGTTTTAAAACACTAACATATAGTCCTTTTAACAAGGTTAATTTTAAAATGTTGAACAACAAAACTGTTAAGTCAAGACGGACTGTTGTAAGTCCGAAGATCTTAGTTGTGGAGTAAGTTCAAGATGTTAATTTTATTCTCCGTCATCCACACTATTGGAACTGTAAACCTATAATTGCTTCTATAAAATGAAGATAATTATAAAGTGTCAACTCAGTATGCTGTGGTACAGTAGTAAGTTGGAAACTCTTACCTATCTGTACCTGATGAGATGTAACAACGTCGAAACAGTTACACACCGAGGCCATCTAGCCCACGTCAACCAAGCTGTTTCGACGTTGTTACATCTCATCAGGTACAGATAGGTAAGAGTTTCCAACTTACTACTGTACTACAGCGTACTGAGTTGACACTTTATAACTATCTTCATTTTCTAGAAGCAATTATATGTGTACAGTTCCAATAGTGTGGATGAAAGAGATTAAAATCAACGTCTAAAACTATTAAGCTTAGAACATCGAAACTTCGACTGCACTTTAAAAATATAGTAATGTTTTTCATAGTATTAATGAGTCTTATAATGTTACTTTAATATAATAATTGTAATTGTTGTAGATTCTTGGAATTTTAGAATTGGCTAATCGCACAACTTTACATTATGACTTAAAAATAGCGGATTGAAAAATATGATTCAAATTTATAGTTTGGGTTAAAATCATAATATAGTGTGATTTTTATATCGCTTGAAAAATCAACACGCATCAATGTGTGCTGAAGAGTAAAGTGTAAAAAGCTCATAGCTGGCCAGGCCACTAAACGCGGTTGCCAAGTCATCATTTTGAACTTTAAAAACAAACATGAGTCACGCTCGCCCAACTATTTGAAATGTCAGTAATACATTCTTTGTGAATAGGTTGAGAGAAGAATGGTTTAGAAAAAAATGTACGAGGTACAGACTTCAACAAGACTATGATTCATCTGATTAAGACAGTTTATTTTCTGATGAAGATACAGAACGTCCTAAAGCGTTTCCATTTTGTACAACTAAACCAAATTATATGCAGTAAATTAATTCATTCAATTTCATTAACGATTTATAAGTATTCAGAAATTTTCAAATATTTGAATTGCTAATATCATAAAATTAGTATTTTTTTTAAATCGTAAGGGAACTACCCATTTTTCAACCTTAATTAATATACAATGTTATATTGTATTAAAACAATCAAGATAGTATTGATTTTTTTAAGTAGTGCCTCCTGACGTCTTACCTCTGGAGACTGAAGGAGATATATTGCACAGCGCCAAGGAAGTAACGTCGCCATAAGAGTGTCACTAATAGTTCTTATGGACCTATTAAGTTGGAGATCAATCGCTTTAGTGTGTAATGTATTTAGCCATACCGAAGCACTGTATTCAGCAGCTGAATAGACCAGTTACAAAACAGTAGTATTCAGGACGTGTCAGCAATGTGATGTCATACATTTTCCCTGGTTTTGAATTTAGCTGCTGTTTTTTTTTGTAGATGGCTTTAAAGGCCAACGATCAATCTAACAGATGATCATTATGATTGAGATTTAGAACATTTATAAAGATGTACAATTTTCGATTATGAATCTGTTACTTAGGTGGAAGCAGGTTACTTCGGTTTTTTGTGGGTTAGTATATTCTAGGTTTTAAAATATTCTTCGAGGCCTGCAAGGTCATTTGTCAGTGATTCTTCAATAGTTGTGAAGTCATTGTGTTGGTAAGCTAAAGCATTATCATCTGTATATATAAATGTTTCAGACTTAGTGTTTGGAATGTTAGCAGTATAAACGCTGAATGAAATTGGAGCAAGTATAGCCAATTGGGAACCAGTAATTTTGAATAAAAACTGGAACTTAGCTGTTAAGTTTAAAAAATATTTTGTATTTTCTACAATTTTTCGCTTGTTTAAAAAAACTTATAACCTTAAAAACGAAAAATAAAACCTTGGATAGCTGAAAGTCTCATCAATTCAATTCGTATCCATCCCGCCCACCCGTACACACTCCTACTCTCCGATCACACTTTAGTTGAGATTGTGTGGGCTATGGACGGTCACCGCGCTACTGTCTATCCTAAATACATCACCTATAAAAAAAACGACGTTTTATATCGCTCTCAGTGTAACTGTCATCGACAGTGGGAATCATAATTCATGTAAAATGAATTTAAAATTAATTAATATCGACAGCAGAGTATTTATTAGAGCTCAGTTAATATATAGTACAGTAAGAGTATTTAATAAAGGCAACATAATTTGTCATTAATTTATTAAAATTGAAAACACTAAAAATAATTTAAAGTAAATAAGTTGAACGTTCTCGTAATTAATCTATTACGCATTAATTATATAAATTATATACATTACTGGACATTAAATCAATTACTTTAGACCTTTGCCATTTTAAACATGTAAAACGGCCAGTATATCCAATGCAATACAGTAGTAAATTCTCTTCTGTATGTGAGTTTATTTTCAATCGTAAAACAAAACAATCAAAATGAAAGAACTTTGATGACGAGTGTTTACAGCTAAAAATAAACAAAAAAGTTCATGTGTAACTTGAAAGGGTGGTAGGGGTAGAGAAGGGGTGAAAGTCCAAGCTAGTGTAAATTGTAGTTGTTTTCTAGGTTTGATTTTACCTGGTTTTAAGTGTTATTTTTTTTTTAGTGTTTGTGTTTATTATTTTGTGTTTGATATTTAGTTGAGTACAGCTTGTTTTGTGTTCGATATTTAGTTGAGTGTTTGTGTTACGATACATTATAATTTAATTGTTTTTAGTTACGATTTGTATTTCAATAATTACAGTAGCATAATAAATACTTTTTACATAGTATGTAAAATATTGTTTATTCTGTGTGATTGTGTAAAAAATATGAGCATAAAAAATCAAAACAAAACAATAGACACGTTATATAATACTCGTAGGATTTCTTTGATTTGAAAATGACGAAGATTTTTTTAGAGTAAATATTTTTTGTAGTTATAATCAGCTTTGTAAATTAAAACAACATTACTGATTTATTTTATACATTTTTAATATTTGGTAATTTACTACAACGCAAAAATTACTAACATAAAACTACTTAAAACTAACGTAGAAGTATGTTTGTCCGATATAAATTCAGAATCTGTGAATGTTTTGTACTTGGCTAGTAGCGCGGAAGCTCCATTATAATTGCATGGGCAATTCAGCGCCCACAGTCTCAACTAAAGTGTGAACGGAGAGTAGATAAGTAGGAGACTGAAACATAACCTTTTTAAGTTAACATTATGTAATAAACACACCAAGAGTTGGATTACACTCCTTAATCAAACGGGAAAAATTGAACTTTTGCAAAATTGTTTCCGGCTGAAAACAGGAGAAAATCTGGAAATTTGTGAATGAAGTTGCAGAGTGACCGATTAATTCACAATACTACAGCTAATGTAAGCTTGAATTAAATTATTGTGAACCCCAATCTGCAATTTCATTTCAAACTATACTGTAATTGTAAAATATTTGAGTTAACCATGGGGATTGTACAACAATTTTAGTTTTCCTACTAATTAAATAAAACCTGAATAGAAATGGGAGATGTATTCGGTGACTCCTAATCATGAAAGCAAGCACAAGGCATTTTATTAAAACAGTAACGCATCCATATTTCACCTATTCCTAAATATGCCATTTGTAATCATTTCAATAATGCTTTGCCTATGTGGGAGGTCAGTTGGCTAGTGTACTTAATGGTCCCGCTAGGATGGAGGACCCTGACTATGCCCTAAACTCTGTGTGCAGTTACGGCCTGTCACACACAGAGAACTCATAGAATTAATAATTAGCATTTGGGGTAGGTCAGCTAAAAGATGTGATGGGATTCCTGCCTCTACGATTAAAGAAAATATACCGTGTGTCCTTAAAGACATTAAGATTATTCATAATTTGAAATCTGACTTGACATAACATACGTAATCTTTTTTTCTTTATAGTTAATATTTTGGATAGTGTATTAAAGATTTATTACCTTTTTGATAACATTTTATTTTCAAATGCTCATTACGGGTTCATACCCAACAAAAATACTGAATATGCCCTCTTTGATTTAACAAAGTTCATATCTTCACATATTGGCAAGCAATACATTGTACTCAACACATTTTTAGACCTTGCTAAAACTTTGTCTCCGTTGAGAGGGGAAAGCAGCTTTAAAAGTTGAAAATTCATAGTGTAAAATAAATAGCGTTTGACTAGTTTACAAGCTATCTCAACAACTTAACAAAAATAGTTGCAGCTGATAGTGTTGAAAGTAATCTATCTAACGTCGAATAAGGCTCATTCAATGCAGAAATCTAGGTCCTCTTTTATTTATCACATTTCAAAAACAATATTTCACTAATTATTTCAACAAGTAGTTTTTTTTATTTTAACTGCTAAAGTAACTGCTTTCAAAACATGGGATAGTATTTTCATTGTAGCATCTGAGGATCTTCGCAAAATCAAAAACTGGTTTGATCACAACACTATAATAGTTAATATTAACAAAACAAAATATATGGCCATCTTTTTAAATGGAAGTAATTATCCTGGTCCTCGGAATTTTGAGAATGCATTCTTGTGGTGACTCAGTTCAAACTTCAAACTTGTTTATTTGGCCAAATCAACAATACATTTGCATTAGCTAAGTCAATAATTGACTTAGCTAATGCAAATGTATTGTTGAAGTCAATACAATAATTTAATATATATTATTAACTAAAACATTACACAGGAATTTATTAGCGACTACCAGCCAGAAACTCCCGGACGCTGTAGACTACTTCCTCCAAGAGCATTGTTTTAACCCCCCTCTTAAAAGAACGGTGATCCTGCTCGATCTTTAAAGATAATGGGAAACTATTGTAAAGTTTTACAGCATTATAAAGGAATAGTTTTTGAAAAAATGAAGTTGAATGTTTAGGAATGGGAATATGATTGTTATTGGGGAATTGATAACTGTGACTGGAAGGAAAACTAAACATTGTGACATTGTTCTTAACAAACAGTACTGTCTCCAAGATATAAATGGAAGGGAATGTTAAAATGTTGCTGGTTCTAAATATTTCTCTGCAGGATTAGTTTCTGGGGAAGGAGAAGATGACCCTTATAGCCTTCTTTTGTAAGCGGAACAAAAAAGCGGTCCTTTGGCTTTTACTTCCCCAAACCGGTACTGCATATGAAAGATAGGGGTAAATTATGCCATAGTAAGCTGAAACGAGAACCTCGTTGCTCACTACTGTTTTCAGTGTCCTTAGGATGAAGACTCCGATTGAGACTTTATTGGCCACTCCTTCAATATGTTTATTGTAGTTTAAATTGTCATCAAGAGTAAGGCCAAGGAATTTCACATCCTGGGAAGAGTTCACAATTGTGTCTTCTAGAAGAACACATATCCCACTACTGTTTACTGCAGATGCCCTATTAGATAAACGGAAGTTTAAAAGTTTAGTTTTATTAGCATTTAAAATTAGATTATTATTTTGACACCACTGCAAGAGACTGTTTGACTCATAAAAGACCATCTGCTCCAATGATTCAATACAGGGCCTAGAAATTGTGAGTGACGTATCATCAGCAAAGAGACAAATGTTGGTGATGATTATTTATGAAGAGGAGAAACAGGGTAGGACCCAAAACAGACCTCTGGGGCACACCTCTCTTGATCAGTGACTTGGAAGAAGAATTATGTCTCAGGTGGATGTGGACAAAGTGCGTGTATTGACCTCATTATAAATACGCAATAAATAAATTGGTACAGTGATAATTTGAAAATTAGTAGGGAAAGAATGTTAGCATATTATAATACTTATAAGAGTTTAATAGAATGTGATACTTTAAATGCTAAGGCTGCTTATAATATCTATTTGCTTTTAAAGAGAAAATATAGAGAAGAATTATTGGTGGCAAAAAAATTGGCACGTGAATCATACATTGAAAATTCCAAAAATAAATCCAAGGCTAGGACCTAGTCAGATATAATATCAAAACAAAATACCACTTCACACTCTCATGATGTATTACTTAACCCAGGGGGCCTCAATAAAATTATTCGTACGATGGCTGGTGCCGGCTCTGTGGAGCACTGCAAACCGCTCTTTGTTAAATTGAAAATATGCACAGTAGCAAGTCTGTATATCTAGTACTAGCATACCCAAAAACTAATCTTCACAATTTTCATGCCAGGAAGAAAATTCACACTCGCAAGATTAGAGGGAAAGGTACGCTGGATATCCCATACCACAGACAGGTAATTCTTTCAGTATTAACTGTGTGAAATTCTATAACAAGCTGCCTGAGTCTCTTAGACTAGAATCGAACTCTGCTAGATTTAAAGATAAGATTGTTGTGTGGCTGGTAGATAACCCATATTATTCTATCGAAGAATTTTTAGAGTCTTACCATATAATGTAAAATAGTAAATTCGATAAACTAATGTATGACTGTAACATGACTGTGCCTATTTCATATTCTATTGATCAACGGCAATAAAGATTCTTGATACGGTACGCACCACCTAAGTAATTATTTTGTGCAAATCCAGTAAGTGTTTCGTGATTAGCAGTCAGTGATATCTGTGTGTTTGATATATAAAGTGGGTTTCAATGGTTTTAAAACTGTTTGAAGCCAAGCTATTCTCTAGATTACTGTTTGTTTATGTTGTTACTTTAATATAGTGTCGATTTCTACAGTATGACTGAATATATTATATGTCATGTTTCTTCCTCTGGGGAGTAGTAGACGAGAGCGAAATGACGACAACCCAAAAGAGAACGTAGTGAGTGTTGGTGTTGGTGGATTAGAAATAGAAATGGAGGTGGTGTAGTTAGTTATGTTGTAAGGATGAAGTAAAATGACCATTATTGTTGTTTGTGGGTAATTTTATCATTACCATCCATTTATGAATGTGAACTTAAAGGTAAGAAGGTAAAAATGTGTAATATAAGTGTATTCCAAGAATGAAATTGTTATAAAATAATAGTGCAGGACGATTCGGACCAAACGCCCGTGCCTAGTTTCAAGATGGCAGTAATCTGAGCGACCTCGTCTTTGTTTCGGACAGTATGAAAGTTGAGTCTTTGGTGACGAAAACGGAGTGTATAAGGTAAATTTGAGATATTATTACAAACTATATACTGGTAAATCATTATAAGCATTTCTAAGTACATATAATGTTAATTAAGACTTGCTTTACCAATCCTTATGCTGACATAATTTCTGGTTACTTGGAATATCCAATTACGAAAATAAATACCATGAAGGTAAAGTAAAAGGGCAAAAATGTTATATTGTTTTGTATTAAACACATTTTATTATAGATTCTACCAATTCATAAATATGAAAAGGATTATTGTAGTTATTCTAGGAATTCTGCTAGGTAGTCATTAATTTCTCTGAGATGTTCCTGCAGACAATACTGAATTATTTTGGTTTAGTTTGATTTATTTTCCCTGAAGTACTACATTTTTATGTCTACTTTTTCATTTTGAAATTGCACAAGTCAGACAATCGATTGTACCATATGCTTCAGTGGTTGCTTGCTTACGGGCTAGGACCTAAATATGTAGACCAACTATAGGATATTTAATTCCCTCCATACAGCTGAATTGAAAATAATGGAAATAAGTCACAACCCATATTAAAGGTGATTGGCTATTCCGATAACTAATCGATATATCAAATCTGTTATTACACATTTTCTAAACCCTCCTCAATCTTCACATATTTTAATGGGCAAAATCGGCCGATAATTTCTGGGAACGTAATTTTTATTCTTTAGAAAACAAAGTAAACTTTTTTTGTGGTTTACGTTAAGTGTGATTTTCTGTTTTTTATGTACGGTATGTCAATCTTCTGCTCGTACTAGCCCTAATGATCTGTGAACTTCTTAAAGTGGTGTGATCATTAGGCCTATATGCTGTTCTATCAATGTTGTATTGATACCATTGCATATGATTTAATTAATTTTTAAATCATTTTACAGAGATGGTTCTAGTTAGGTTTGGTATCCATCATCATATATAGCATACCCTTCTCTATCCATCAAAATTCATATGAGCATTATTATTAATTATAAATATTAAATATTATATATTATAATTAAAGATTTAAGTCACAGGTCTAGACTTAAGTATGTAAAATGATTTTAATTAGGCCTATTTTATTTATAACATCCCTCTTTTTCAAACTATTTTTACCAACATATATAAAATGAGTTAATTTTTAAAACTTATACAAATATAGCTAATTAAGCTGGCTATGCACTTTCAACTCGCCAAATTAAAACCAAATTTTGCTGTTTCAAAGCTGTTCTATTAATTAGAAATAAATTAATAGAAGAGAATTTTGTTTCACTTATAACTTATCACTAATCCTCGAACTGTCAGTTACAATTTCTTTTCCGTTATTTCCTACACTGAGGTAATTTTTTACACATTTGCAGACATTTTGTAAAAAAGACAAAATAAAGTTGTATACAGCTAAGTTACTTATATTTGGTCTCATTGTACTCCTAATGAATCAGACTATCTAATAATGATAAAATATAACACATCTTTAGGATTAAAGAAAAATTGTATGTCTAACGATATCTTGGACAATTATTTTTACAAACCAAAAAAGGGGAGATAAAACTTAGATAAAAACCTTCAAATTTTATCTATGTTAGTTTCATAAAATCTATAGGTTTTAGAGGATTTAGTTTAAGAAAATAATTATTCTCTCTAGGCCTAATTGTATGTAGGTCCTAATGCAAAACTATGTCACCATTGTAACACAACTGTCAAACATTTTCTAAAAATTGTAAATAATCATTATAATAAGCTTATAGTTAGTACTAATGTAAACCACACCAAAATAGTCCGATGACAGGTGTAGCATGTGAAGCCCCCTCCTCATTTCTCGCCCAGCAATGTTGTCAAATATAAATTCGTTGAAAATATTGATGATTTGTCTAAACATCTGTTGCAGTAAACAAACACTATCATTTGTTATTACAAACCAAGGTACATAGAAAAGAAGATTATAGGTTTCACGCACATCTCCAATGACGTTACATTGGTGAAATTGCAAAAGTAAACACAAAAATACTGTTCTAATTCCCATAATTATAATTCTAGCTCATAAGTGGTAAGTAACTTGCTTGAATAGTCAGCTGAATGCTTCTATGTAATTGGTGAATTTAGTTACCAGTATTTAATGGAATAAACAAACCAGCTGATTTCGCCCATGTGAATTGACAGTATTGAACATACGCAAACTTGTTATAGATGAAACATGTGGTTTGGTGATTCTCAGAAACGAAATGGCATTACCGCCTAAAATGTCATAGGACTATTTTGATGGAGTTTACACTAATGTGTACAAAAATGAAAAATAAATATACTTTTAAAGTAAAGTGTTTATTTTAGTTTCTATTCGCTCAGTTTAGAGGTATTTAGGTGATAGGTGAAATTGTACTGGAATGCACACATAATTTTTTAAACTTCATGTTTATATTGTTTTTCTTTCATGAGAAGGCTTCAATATATTTTTTGTGGTTTTTTTATCGATACTAGTCGTGATGAAGAAAAATTAAGACAATTTGGATGATAAATGGCAAAGAAATAAAATTTAAAAATATTTTGCATCCAACCGGAAAGTTTTGTGAAATAAACTAACATTTGGATGCTGTAATTATAATAATGTAATTATACATTTATGTTTATAAATGTAGATAAAACCTAACACGCATAACTTTACAATAACCTTTTAAAAATAAACAATTATCAACAAACATTTAAATTCAAACGATACTATAAACATTTCATAGAAATTAGCTAACACAATTACTACATAATTACTTATTTAAGACGTACAAATGCGATGTGAAAACAAGTAAATAATATATCCAATATGGCGTCAATTAGGAAATGGCTTTCATTTGAATCAACAAACATCAAATATTACTAGGGGACACCCTTGCACGCTTTGCATGCCAACCCTGTCACTCGCTGCGCTTGTTACACCTCGGCCTCCAGCTTCGGCTGTAAATTGTTACTATAAATAATAGTAGGTAGGTTAACTGTAACGTAAAATCACAATATTAAATTTATTTACAATATCTCACTCACATTACTTGCGTTGATACCTACTTATAAGTATTAACACCCAATGATGTTACTGAGCCTAATTCAAACATCTTCATTACATGCTTCCCTGGTTTATCATTACAAAATATCTAACCTCCTCACTATAACAAACACCACTGTTTAAATTCCAACAACCGTTAAAATTTTTTAGGAATCGATATTTACATTTGAACATCTGTTCCGTTCATTAAATCACTGTGTCCATGTTGTTCTTATGGCCAAAAAATGTACTTTGAGGGCTTCCCATGCACTTCAGGGTGAAAATATTGAAGAATTAAGACCTTATTGCACAAATACGAACAGAGGCAAATCTATTGACTCCTCAACCGTTTAAATTGGTCAAGAAATAAGGGAGGAGTTGTGTTGACAAAAAACGGCTTCTTGTAATATATATATAAGGATTTTCCACTGTTCCTTTTGTCTTAAAACTCAATCAGGCATACCTTTATAGCAAGTAACACTTCCTGTTTCCAGCGGTATATATCTATTTATTTCAACGGTCAGCACCATTTATAAACTATACAAAATTTTTACATAGTTTTAACAATGTTATAAGTAAAATATATATATAATTAAATAAGTTATGTAGTAACTTAATACTTATATTAATTCTATGCAAGTACAAGAAACAATAAGGGAATTCTTCTGTATCAATTCATATAATTAATAACAATAAACAAATAACAATTCAACAATGATAAACTAAACAATTTAACAATTGGTTACATTTCGCATTTAAGGATTCAATCTTGAACATTGTTACACATTATTCATCCAATTGCCCCCTGAATAATCAATCTATCGGTTGCCCAAAGAAGTTGATCCGAGAAGAGATAAAGAGTTTCTAGCCCTAAGGGTTCCAGGAATAGTGCTGTTTCAATTACAACAGTGGCGTCTGCTAAAGCATTCCAGAGATCGGGTCACACGTGAAGTTCTTAAATGTACTAGTGCTAGGAGTTCTGGACAGTTTCTATGGCCATTAATTATCTTGAAGAGAAATATCAGGTCTAGTTGTTTCCGTCTTAGATCAAGGGTAAGGAGATGAAGGTCTATCAGCAAGTGTTCCTGTTTTTGTTGTATTTTTTACTTTTGACGGTGCCCATTTTCGAAAATAAAGTTCCTGATTCTAAAAAGATCATGTTTTCAGCAAAACAAATAATAAAATGAAATTATGAGAAAGTTGCCCAAGGAATTAGGCCTACCTAGATTAGATTCTGGAGACAGGGTTTGCTGTAAGAAATCTTATTATTCTTCACAGGACTCCAAGGAAAGTAATTTGTAAAAATAATATCCCTAGGGCTTATAAGCAAACAAAAACAATCATTAAGTTATTTTAAACTGAAAATTGACCATGACAAAACCACAAAGAGAAATTTTACTTTGATGTGTTACCGTAGGTAGACCTGAACACAGTCATAAAATCTTTAAAAAATTAGTAGTCTACTGAAAGGTTTGTCTCCATTATTTAAAGAAATATTAATAAAACTGTTCAACCTTTGTCTGAAAGCAAGATGTTAATAGAGTTGATGGATACTTTGGCCACTTATTTATTATACAGCAAGCACCAGTGTATAACATAATTATCAAACATGATACCATGCTAGCAAACAAGTAAACAAGAATATAATTGAAAAAAAAAAAAAAAAAGGTGCCTAGCATAACATTGTGTGTGTATTAGTAGGCCTACAATTATTTAGTGCAGGGTGTCTACATTCTGGAAAGTCAGGGAAAAACAAATTTGGTCAGGGAAATGGACAAAAATTCTGGAAAGTCAGGGAAATCTGCCCTAGTGATGGATTTGAGAGGATTTTTTTTATACTCTAGGCAGCCGTAACATCAACTAACGTAGCATTTTTCTAGGTATTTTATACATTTAATTAAAGTGGTGGTCAATAGTGCAATGTCCTATATTTATTATAATATTCTTCAGTGTTGAATTGGTCGGTAGCGTAGTTGGTTCAATCCCAGCTTCATGTGCTAATGGTTCTCAGTTCGATCCTAATCAGAGTCAATACATTTTGAGAAGGATCAGCTGATAATCACCGGCTGTTCATTTGTCATTGGGCTATTAATTAATTAATGACACTTTCTAAAGAATAGTCGGCCTTAGTTTGTAACAATGACTACATTCGCTCATCTACACTCATCACACCCATTCGAAATCCATATTCGCCCATATCTTGACGATCGGCGTCTTATGAATAAATAAATAAATAAGTATATAAATGTAATTTTTCTGCATTTGTAATATTAATTTAGTGAGTCCTTGATATATTTACTTATAGGTTTCCTCTTTGTAAGTGCTCATAGTGAAAATATTAGCAATGTAGCTTCGTAGAAATGTATTTGTATTTTCAATAAAAAATGTTATTTAAAAAAGGTAGTAAAAAAAGAGGAAAAAAGAAGGGAGAGACAACTAGGCCAGCTATGGGTATGGAGGAGGCTGGGTTTTCTGATTTCTTTCTTTTATAATGTTTCTTCACGCTTTTTAATAGCATGTTTAATATCTCCAGAATTTTAATGTAATGCTTAAAATACAACACATTTTGAGTATAATGCATTTTTTAACAATTCTGAGTCAGTGAAAATTATCCAAAAAATGGTCAGGGAAAGTCACGGAAAATTGTGTGGACACTCTGTACTCTGTAGTGTCTCGTACAAACATTAATCATGACATTGCTTGAAAAAAAAAAAAAAAAAAAGAAAAAAACTGCAATAGTTTTTGACAGTCTATAAAAAAAATAAAAACATTCATTAACATCACATATTAATGTACATTTATTTAAACAGAACTCATTACCTCAAACAAACATACAAATTAATAAAGCAGATCACAACAACTACTAGTTATAAACTATAAGAAACTTCAACTACAAAAATAATATAACAATAGAAATAAATTTGATAGATCATTGATCAACTTAAGTACAACCACAATCAAATAAGAATTATTAAATATCATATATAACAGTAGATCAGTTTAATGAATACTTCAGGGGAAGATCCAATTTAGCAACAAAATAAATATCAATGACATTAGTTAATAAAAATACAAAACGGAATTTAAATCACATACAGCAGGATATAAATGTTTAATTCTGGAAATAGTCTATACAGTGGAACAATAATAATAGAAATTATCAGTAATAAATAATCAACTGCAGACAACAATAGAAAATAACAATACAGTTTGATGGTATTCTGAGAAGTGGTTATGGTAGTTACTTGTTTACATAAGCAGCTAAACAGCAATTGAAATGTAATACATACTAATATAAAGATAAGAATGTTTTCTTCAGCAGGAAAAGAGAGTAAAGAACTCGAGATGATTTACTTATGATAATTAAAGTCACAATATTTTCACTTTTTAGTATTTGAAGAAAATGTTTAATCGATCACACTACTATGGAAAAGTGTTCTTTGTAGGGCCTAATGTTACTTGTATCATTTCAGATGATATGTGTTAGCTTATTTCATGGAACGACAACTCTTATTTCTATATTCATAAAGTAATAAGAGGTTATTGTTGGAGTTCATCTTAAAATATTATTACAAGAACCAGCATATAAATAGATATAAAAATATAACTCTTATATCTATTTATCTCTTATTTCTACAGGAACTGGTTGTGTACGGTAGTTTTGAAGGTCTATAATTTATTTATATAGACACATAAACAATGTGGGTAGACATAGATAAATTAATTTTACTATACGGATTAATATTTCTAACAGTGAAACAGAAAACAGAACCGGTACCATCGTACAGAGTGTTTCATGTTTTTATCAATGCGTCATCTTTCTGTATTACCATTTAACTATTTATCCAATAACGACACAATTTTTATACAATGGTATGTACAATACAAGGGTATGTATAGGGAAGCAAACGACGTCCCTGTAGCACCGTGCTGCAGGTGACAGCTAACAATGGATCTCTCATTTACCCTTGTAATACTCCCGTGAAGAGGGCGAACGGTTGGCCCAAGAGTTTTACTCAGACCAAAAATCCGACTGCAACAGTAACACCTATAATTTCATCCCTTGAATTCTAGCTTTCACGAATAAAAAAGTATTAGAATAACACATTTTTATACTAACTACATTAGATTTTTACTTATATTACCCTCCCATATATAGGCCGTAAAGAAATCGATAAAAATTGCAAAAGTTGTTCTAGTTGTACCAACTTAACATCATATTTGAAAGGTTTCCGAAGTATTTCTTTGGTTTATTTTAATTCAGTTAGAAGACGGGATGTTGATGTAGTATACAAGCATAATATAAATTCGAAAACATTGATTGATTAGTGTATAGTTTTATTTTTGTCGTAAACTCTGTACGGGGGCTAGAAGAGCTCTCTAATGATTGAAAAAGGGCTAATTCTACTACTTATTTTTCAATGTGAAATTATGTTCAAATTAAATATATATTATTGCGACCTGGTGATATGTAGTCAGAGAACGTTGTTAGTTTAAGAGTACCTTAGGAGTCTAAATTGGGACCTTGTTTTTCTTGTTATTTATTTAAGACATTACATCTTATCTGAACTGTGCTGTTCAACTCTATGCCGACAATATTCAAATGTTCATTCAGATTGCTAATACAAGAGACCATTATTCTTGATTCTTGTATCTATTCGGCAGTAAGGGTGGGCTAAAGACAATTACACGCTGCTAAACCTTCGCAAAACAATGGTTTTATTAACGCTTAAAACTAATATGTTATTCTCCTTATATGACATTAATGGCTTTAGAGTCCAAAGAAAGTGTGTTGTTCGCGATCTTAGCATCCTCGTAGACTTTAAGTTGATAATTTCAGAGCACATAAACTGTGTTGTATCAAAAGCTAGGAGGAACTTAGGTCTCGTCATGTTGATTGCTAGATATTTCATTGATAAGTACGTTTGATTAACATTGTACAAGTCCTTGGTTTGAAGTTAGCTTGAGTATTCCACTGTTCTTTAGAATAGGGACTGGGTGTCCAGGGTTCCTCTCATGGATGAAGTGGA
Source organism: Stictocephala bisonia (assembly GCA_035578905.1). Classification (NCBI taxonomy): domain Eukaryota; kingdom Metazoa; phylum Arthropoda; class Insecta; order Hemiptera; family Membracidae; genus Stictocephala; species Stictocephala bisonia. The sequence goes on along the minus strand of JAQJVL010006461.1, from coordinate 5,308 downwards.
AGTTATCGGAGATTGGTGAAGTGGAAACTCGTGCATTACTGAATTTATCAACCTTATTAGCTCGTCAAGGTGTGACTGACTTTCAGTTATTTTGCAGAATGATTCATGGTGACGCTGGTTCAGTTGAGGCTATTGGTCTAAGAGTTCCAGAATATACCTTTCGCTCAAGAGATCCATTTGTTTCCTTATATATTAGAGTGTGTGATCAAGTAGTCAAGTGTGCTAGCATTTCAAACAGGCTTCACAACCTAGATTTTTTTCGACAACCATAATAATCAGTTCGAAAGACGCTGAAAGCAGCATATGAATCTTGACAGTATGACTAAAAACTCATACTAAGCCAGTTTAAGCTCAATTTCTCAAGTGTTGCATGTTTAGGCCTAAATGCCGTTTTAGACACTTGTAAGTTCAACTGGTCAGTGTCACGGCAAGTGGGAGAATAAATTAATAAAATAAATTATATGCTGAATATTCAGCATGTTATTCATTTTATTTATTTTCATGGCTATTTTAATGTAGTAACAAGGAATTATATTTTCAACATTATAGGGAATATATTTTGTTTTGTTGAATGGTTAGTAAAATATGGTCTATTGATTTCAAACCCATATTGTTGCTATGAAATAACTTTTGTAAAGAATTCATTTTTTCTGCTTCATGCCATTATTAAACATTCAAACATTTTGGCTATAGCTGGTTGTATTTACCAATAATCTTTTACCTCTTTTATGGACAGGTACTGTATTTAGATTGATTTAAAGAAAACAAAACCTTGTTATTGCCTCTCTAAAACTATTTCTACTCAAGTTTTCCATTGTGCATAAGCTCTAACTTTACAATACTGACCTGTTTTGTTTTAAATTTTTCTAAATTATGTATTGTACGATGAAATCACACAATTTTGAAAGACTATTTTCGGAGCAAATTATAGGGGGTTTGGACGGCTGATTATGCTAACTACTTCAACATACGATTAATGCTCGCTGATTTAAAATTATTATCAGGTCTATGTGGTTTTATTGTGTTAATCATTGGTTCTTCTTGTTGTCTTTCAGTCGTCTTGTATTATCCTCTCATTTCCTTGGATTGACTCTTCTTAGGATTTTTTAATGAAGTAGGTTTACCATCTTCGGAGAATGTATATCGAGGCTGGTTGAAATGGAGTTCAGTTCATGTTGAAGGATGATACAGTTGTAATTTGATCTATATTAGTACTGTCATATTTCTTTGTGCAACATAAGTAATAAGTACAAGTAACGACACCATTCAATCTGTATTGAGATGATGAATAAAGAAGTTTGCTTTTACTTCTTTATACATTATTGTAATGTGTTATTTTTATTAGTAACTTTTTCTACTCTTAAAGAAAAAGAAAATGACAGTAAAAATGTGTCTAATTCTGAAAATGACCTTTAAAGAAACAATGTATCGTATGTTAATTTTATAAAATGTTTGTAGGGAACGGTGTTGTGGGACATGTTTACACAAACGAGCCAATGCGCCGGTAGCGGGAGTATTCAAGTGGCTCATAAGAAACGTAAATTGGAACATGTATCCGACACCTACTCATCAGCTGAGTATGGCTCAGTGAGACCCCGCGCTAGTAATGGACAGATGTGCAAGAGTCCAGCCACTGCAGGCGGAGTACATCAGAATTTCATTCGCGCTTCTACTATAAAGCTCCTTGACACATATCAGAGGTGTGGCCAGAAGGTAATATGATTTTTTTTTCTATATTAAAAAGCAATTTAAGTTGTTGAAGTATTGTTATTTTGAGATTAACATTTATTGTTAGTGTAAAAACATATATTCTATAAGTATAAAAGCAGTTGCACACACTATAAATATTTTGGCTCTTTTTAAACACTTAACAACACTTTTTTAAGTTTTTTTTTTTTTTTAGTTAGAAATAACTAGGCCTAAATTGTTTTTTAAAATACTTTAATTTTGATGTAGTTTAACAGATCTTACATTTTATGACTTAACACGTTCACTGCGGGTGGCCCAGTAATGGGCCATGGCATGACGCACACTGGTTGCGCGTGGCCAAGCACTGTGCCAACCACACTATTCTGCAAAATATGGTCAGTGTGAGCTGAGGATCGATCCAGGGCGGAAAGTTATGTTGTTTTTGTGTTGTTTGGGTGCCTCTAATGTTATATTTAGCCTGGTTCCGATATCTGTAAAGTTGTGTTAATTATATTAGGTGTTTATGTTAGTGACATAGTATAGTTTTTCAGCATGTGGGGTTGGTTTTATCGATATCGTTCCTGCAGTGAACGTGTTAACAAATAGTTATTTTCAAGGAATTAATTATCTATCATGTTTATCATATATTTTAAATATTTATAATTCTTTATTTGCACACTCCAAACCATAGACATACAAACAATTACACTTATTAGACTCAGCTCATATCAAACTTACATGGTTTGGAAAGCATTAAATAGTTTTATTTTCCATAATCATAAAATAAATAATAAATACTGTCACTATTGAAAAAAGTGGATTATTTATTTACTAACATTACATATTTGTAAACAAAAAGGGATAAGATGGTAGATACCACCATATAGCATATAACTGGAATGTTTGTGCCATTAATTTGGTTAGTTCATGAAGTCTGCTACTATGGCTGGTTTAAACTGCACCATATTCATATAGGATTACACTAGCGCTCCACAAAGGACCACAAAACAGCTAATAATTTGGACATAAAATTTAACATTGGATGAGAAATCTATCAATATTATCAATGATACTACTTCTGAAATTTTTTTGCTTGGATATTATTCAAGAACAATCTCAGCTGACTGATGTCAATACATGATCAGGTTACCACCTGTTTACTCCACAGCTATCATGTTTAAGATTAATTGCTCAATATTTTGCAGTATTTTAGACTGATAGCATTCTTTATCTTATCATTGTAAGGATAAGCCACACACATATTGTGACTTTGAGCACAACAAATTTTTGTTGTTGTAATTTTGCTGATCCAGTTGAAAGTATGATTTTAATATTAAAATGCCTTGATTTTTTCTTCATTAGTCTTAGTAATTGCTGAATAAAATATTTTGCAAAAGGAATCTCAATAGATTTTGCTCATGGAACTTTTCATTTTTTTTAGTTTAATATTTATTACTATTCAGAGGTGTTTTGAATAGCAATTTGAAGTTGACGTTGACCCAGAATAACTGTAGCCTTGAACATGTCATCCAGTGATGTTAATAAGACTGTAATAATTATAAAAACTATTGAAAGAAATTATTTATTTAATGTTAATTGAAATAGAGGCTTTGTATTAAGGCTAAAATATAAAGGATATTAGTTAACGTGTTCTGAAAAATACATGTGAAATTCCAAGTTGAAAATAGTCATTGGGGTTTTTGTATTTCCCACTTCTAGTGCAAATTGAATTTACCATTAATTATTATAATTTTAGAGATGTTTGGTGATGTAATAGAGTGTCCAGCAACAGGGAAAACCTGGAAAAGTCATGGAATTTTAAATGACCTGGAAAACTCTGGGAATTTGAAACAAAACCTGGAAAATCGTAACAAGAATCAGTGTGTTGTCATTTGTAATGGCTACTATATGTAGCCAATTGGATAAATTGTATGGTGCGCTACAAAAAATCATTTGCTTGGTTTAGTATTAATTGTTAATGTTACTAATGCCATTTAATATTCTAAATTATGAAAAAACTACTTAGTTACTTTGGTTATGCTTGTTCGGCCTCATACAATTAGTTTTATATCGCTAAAAGTTTTAAACTTTAGTGAAACAATTTTCTTATTAGTACTTGTTAAATAATTTGTGTGCCTACAATTTATGCTGGTTTTGGGGAAATTATAATATACTGCTATTTTTCAAGGCACTGAAAATGGTCATAATTTAACAATAGAATAAAAGGTATATTTGTTTTTTATTCAAGGCTAGTTATAAATATGTTTTTAATTCTACCACTAATTTTATAAAGTAGTCTAAAAGATTAACTGTAATAGTTTTGAATGTAATTATTATGTCTATCAATAAAAATACGAGGGCTGTTCAATAAATACATAGACTGACGTCATAACACAAAATTTATTTTGTTACGAAGTTACATGTCATGATCCCCTTCAAAGTACTCCCCTCCCCAATGCACACACTTATTCCAACGGTGTTTCCACTGTTGGAAACAGTCCTGGAAAGATTCCTTTGTGATGTCGTTCAGCTCCTTAGTCGTATTTTCCTTAATTTTGGGTATTGTCTCAAATCTCCTTCAATTCAAAGGTCTTTTGAGTTTGGGGAACAAGAAGAAGTCACAAGGAGCTAGGTCAGGTGAGTAGGGTGGGTGGGGAAGCACAGGTATGGAGTGTTTGGCCAAAACTCACGAGTTCTGAGGGCTGAATGCCTGGGCTGGAACGTAGTCATGATGAAAAAACCAGTCACGACTCCTCCACAATTCAGGTCTTTTCCGCCTGATAGCATCTCGCAGACATTTAAGAACTTCAATATAGTAAATCTGATTCACTGTGGAGCCTTGTGGGAGGTACTCATAGTACAATAAGAGTTGCTGTACAATGTCCTGAGCATCGAAATAAACTGTCATCAACACCTTCACAATAGAACGAACTTGACGTCTTTTTTGGTCTTGGAGTTGTTTTCCCCGCCCACTGGGACGATTGAACCTTTGTTTCGATGTCATAACCACAAAGTACCCATCCGCCCACCCATACACGTACAGTGGTATTGACCCACTCACCCACCCATATACGCACAGTGATATTGACCCACCCATTCACGTACAGTGATATTGACCCACCCATAAACGTACAGTGGTATTGACCCACCCACCCACGCATACACATACAGTGGTATTCTGTATGTGTATGGGTGGGAATACACAGAATACACCCATGATTCGTCACCTGTAATAATCCTCGACTAGAAGTTTTAATCTTCTTCTGAACGTTCAAGCAATTCCTCATAGGTCTGCACACGATGAGCTTTTAGTTCATCTGTCATCAGTCGTGGAACAAATTTTGCAACAACGCGGCACATCTGCAATGTTTCAGTCAAAATCTCATGATATGACCCAACTGATATTCCATACTCCTTAGCAAGCTCTCTGACAGTCAGATGACGATTTTCCCGAACCAGGGTATTGATTTTGTTGATATGTGAGTCGTCAGTTGATGTGGTAGGCAGTCCAGGACGCTCATTCAGTCGATTGGCGGCCATCTTTAAAACGTCCATGCCACTTAAAACATGTTGCACGCTTCATAGCTACGTCACCGTATGCCGTCTTGAGCATATCAAG
>JAQJVL010006460.1:0-28957 GCA_035578905.1 Stictocephala bisonia | reverse complement strand
TCTTGTGGGTCTCCTGAACCCTGGAACTCCGTTTGGTGAAATTAGTTTTGTTAGGTTTTCACAGGTAGTGTCAGCACACTTCCCCTCTCTCTATCTCTCTCTGTCACTCACCAGCACATTCTGAAGTGACTAATTCCTGAGTTAACAGTACGCTAATATTCGTCCGAGAGCTTGTTGAAATGCATCACCATTATATAAAGGAAGATTTCCGTTGAATGTAATAAGATGTGAATGTAATTTCGTTTAAGCTTACAATTAAACTATGTGTATTGCTGAATTCTCATTATGGTGAAGAACTAAATATCTGAGAGAAAAACTTTTATTTTAATTTAACATAAAACATAAGAAAGCCATCACTTTTAAAATTCAAATCCTCAAGTCAAACATTACAACAACAATAACAACAAAACTGTTATAACATTTCTCTTTAACAAGTGTAAACATAAAATAAATAGCCCTTTAAAGAAATGTAAAGAAAAAAAAACATTCTCACGTAACGTGCCGTAACATTTTGAAACTATTTTGAGTGAGAATTGTATACCATTCACATTCGTTTAACACATGTGAGGTGATACTGGCCCACCCACTCACCCCTTCACGTAAGGTTGTACTGGTATCATTGACTAAAACACTTTTTTAGCCAATGGTAATATTAAACATACTAATATGATGGCATAGTGATAATAGTCCCTAGTGATAATAGTAATCCCGATCTCTTATCTAAATGAAGCTGGCCTAAACCTTGCACTTCAACTGTTGCACGATAGTGTTCAAAGATATTGTGGTTAAGTGTTCGCGTGTATTGTAACAAACTAAAATTATTGTTAAGCCATTTTATTTTCAACTTTAAATGGCATGATCATATTACACTCTTAGAAATTAAGTAGGCCTACTTCTCTTAAACTGTATCAGCTCTATGTGTACCACGTCCTTACTACGTTGCGCTCCATTCTGTGAACAATGATTCTTCATCTCACTATTCCAAATTTTTTTCATGACCAAATACGTTTTATTGTTAATCGTGAATTGTTTAGGGCTGTGGTTAAGGATCATCTGTTAAAAAAAAATATGTGGGTTTATCGATTTTGTGGCACTTGTTTTTGGCTTAGCATTTAGGCTCAGCTATCTTTTAATATCTTATTTGTATCACCACAAATAGGATTATTATACGCTCCATCGTAGGACGTAGACTATTAGGTTTAGTATCTTCTATTTGTGGTTAGGTATAAGAAACCTAACACCGTTTTCTATATATATTTTTTTTAATTGTCAATAAAGACATTTATAATTTTTTAATGTATTATTATTAGTTTAAGAATGATTAATATTGATGTAAAATCATCGTTTGTAATGTTATCAACAGTAGATCACTTCACTTACATTTTATCCTAAAAACAGAACTATATGTTGAGATAGAATTAATCGTTTTCAAATAGTATACTTTTAATGTTCTCTTAATCAGTAAGCGAGTCAGAATAACTATTTCTAGTTCTCAGATGAACTCTTCCTCTCTTTTTACAGAAACATTTCTGTCATGTTTATGTTTTATCAGACCAGCTTACAATTAAACAAATGCGTATATTATTTCCGTGGGAAAAGGAGACTTTCAAGAGGTGTTTCTACCCTTTAGAATTGGAATATTGAAAAATCCTTCCTTAGTCACTCCATACCAAAGTGCATTCCATGATACCAAAGTGTAGTCCAAGATACCAAAGGGGAGTCCATGATACCAAAGTGGAGTGCATGATACCAAAGCGGAGTCGATGATACGAAAGTGAAGTCCATGATACCAAAGTGGAGTCCATGATAACAAAGTCGAGTTCATGATACCAAAGGGGAGTCCATGATAAAAAAGCGGAGTCCATGATACCGAAGGGGAGTCTATGATATCAAATTGGAGTCCATGATACCAAAATGGAGTCCATGATACCAAAGTGGAGTCCATGATACCCAAGTGGAGTCCATGATACTAAAGTGGAGTCCATGATATCAAAGTGGAGTCCATGATACCAAAGTGGAGTCTATGATACCAAAGTGGACTTCCCTAATTCAAAATTGTATGTACACTTGTTCGGTGGTTCGATAATATTCATTATTATTCAATCAGTGGTGATTTGCTTTTATGTATGTACATACATTTTTGATACGCTCATGTTTAAAACCATTTACATTGAGTCTTAGCAAAAAATATGGCTCTATCACCATTTATATTTATTCCTTGCCTAAGTTTGTATAGTGTTTAAAATGTATAACTAAGTGTGTAACAGTACTTTTTAGTTCGTGTACGCTCTCAATAACTAACTACTTGTACATCGTTTTAAAAGATTTCAATTTTCTTAAATATAAATATTTTCATTTCTAATACTATACTCCCATTAATAGATTAACTTGTTCATAAAAATATAAACTTGAGTCCTATGCTAAGAGTTTCTTTAAACTGGCATAGTACAAGAATATCAGTATTAGATGGAACTATATTAATAAAAGCTTCAGAATGGTTTAATAATGATATTTATACAAAAATATGACCCCAACACTACTAAATTATTTACATATTTTCTTATTCATCAAAGAAAATAACACAAGTAAATGTAAAAGTGGATGACATAAATGATAGATATTAAACACTAATTACCAGCGATCGATGAGACAGGGTGAGATTTTGTAGGTTTCTGAATTATAATTTTAACAAGGGGTGGACTCAAACGTGAATATTGATGAATATTTTACATCTTCCTAACTAGCGTGATTTTTAATATTTTATTTAATTGTTTCATTTTTTGAGAGCATTATTTTTTGAATCGTGTAGAAGTCCTCTTTTAAGTTTCGTAGTTTTATTACATAGCCACATTAGTATATAAAACACAAGATACATTTTACTGCCTATCTATAGATTATGTATAGATTTTGCCTCAGTGCAAATTTTAGGTTAGTGTTTAAACATTTGTAAATTTATTTTAGAAAAAATAAACATATATTATTATTTTTATTATTATTATAATCATCATAACAGTACCTGTTTACCTGAAATCAATAAAGATTTAGTCATACTACTGAAAAATTTAAAGATCAAGCTATATTTTACAAATAAATTTTAATTATATAACTTTGTTTTATAACTGGGATTTTGTTACTGTAGGTTTCTATTATATAAAATGTAGTAAGTAATGTACTACAAAACGAGAAGGGGTACGCTTACCAAGAAAGTAATCAACAGTACAGTCGTGACAGGTAAAAATGGAAAGGGGTCCTTTTAGAATAATTAATTAACTTGTACATTCTGCATTTACACAAGCTTAACCGATTTTCATTCCAACATAGTAACTAATAGTTTTACTATGAATATTACTAATTTTATGTTACGTCAGTTGAATTGTAGTCTTATTGTAACTAACTGGAAAAATATAAATATATCGATATTTCCAGAGATTGAATGGTATTCCACACAATGTATTGTAAATTTGCATTTTCATTATTTTATTACAACATTTGTAATTTAACATTAACTGTGATATACTGGGTCTCTGAAAAGTCAGTCCCTATTTTCATATCACAGTTTCAATGATTTTATGGGATGAAATAAATAAAGAAGGTAGTACTGTTAAAACATGTTAAATACCATTTATTTTACACTAAACCTTTACTAAAATAAGCATCTACATTCACTACGCATATTTGTAATCTGCCCTTCACTTGCTGAGTTGATTTGTGGAGATCTCCTGGTACATTACCAAGAACATCTCCTATGGCTTGCTCTAGCTGATCGGCCGTCTTAGGTTTTCTACGGTACACTTCTTCTTTAGACCATCCCCACAAAAAGAAATCACACGGGGTAAGTCAGGGCTTCGAGTGGGCCAAGGGCGTGGGCCATCTCGTCCAATCCATTTCTCTGGGAAGTTCTCTTGAAGCCATTCTCTAACAATTATTGCGTAATGTGGAGTACCTCCATCTTGCATGAAAATTATTTCATTAGAGTTGTTTCAAGATGACACTTCTGGCCAGACAAATGTTCCCAGCATATTTAAGTATCGATCGCTATTCATAGTATCTCGGAGAATGATGGGTCCAAGAAAAAGTTCTAACGTAAACCCACACCATACTGTAATCATAGGCCTAGTTTGCATTATCTCTAATCAAAATGACACATCCGACTTCTTTGCAGCCCAGTAGTGACAATTATGGCTGTTAACAAATTCTCTACGTGGACCACAGCTTCACCTGACTATTAAATATTCTTAAAAAGGTTGGGGCATTCTTCCTTCCAAGCTAACTTGATTTTAGAAAACTACATGTGACTGTCACAGTCATCATCAAATAACTACTGCACATAATTTGGCTTCCAAGGTCGGAAATCCAGATGAGTCTTCAACTCTTTAAGCACTGTATACCGAGTGAGTCCACTTTATGTTGCTCCTTTTGATTGATCAAGAATATCAGTATTTTATGGAACTATATTAATAAAAGCTTCAGAATGGTTTAATAATGATATTTATTCAAAAAGATAACCCCAACACTACTAAATTATTTACATATTTTCTTATTCATCAAAGAAAATAACACAAGTAAACGTAAAAGTGGATGACATAAATGATAGATACTAAACATCAATTATCACCAGCGATCGATGAGACAGGGTGAGATTTTGTAGGTTTCTGAATTATAAAGTTAACAAGGGGTGGACTCAAACGTGAATATTGATGAATATTTTACATCTTCCTAACTAGCGTGATTTTTAATATTTTATTTAATTGTTTCATTTTTTGAGAGCATTATTTTTTGAATCATGTAGAAGTCCTCTTTTAAGTTTCGTACTTTTATTACATAGCCACATTAGTATATAAAACACAAGATACATTTTACTGCCTATCTATAGATTATGTATAGATTTTGCCTCAGTGCAAATTTTAGGTTAGTGTTTAAACATTTTGTAAATTTATTTTAGAAAAAAATATCTTTTTGGTTGATTTTTCTGGACTCTGAACATACATATTCTGCGCAGTCTTCATAATATATTCACGGTTTAAAGTTGAAGGCCTTCCAGATCGTGACTTGTCTCTCACACTTCCAGTTTCAAACAACTTGCTATGACATTTTTTATTGTTCTAGCATCCAGTGTTCGTTTATACCATTTTTAGCCCTCCAACATCTTTGAACTTGTACAACAGACTGCAAAATTTCGTACCTAAAGGCTATTTCACTTTTCTTCGATATTCAATACACCTGCCATAACAACCTCAAACCAGAGATTGTATATTTCCATCAACAATAATAATAAACAAGCATCGATCAGCGGACATTAAATTGTAAATCAACATATGTTCCAGTGGCCACAAACGTTTAAAAAAAGGGACGGGCTTTTCAAACACCCTTTATTTTATAAAAATTATATCCAGGTTCACTAAGTTTTTTTTAGTTCACTAAGTTTTCTTTAGTTCATCTGATGCTCCGTAATTGACAAATTTAAAAAACAATTTTTTCTATAGTAAAGTGGTGGATTATGGTAAATAAATATTCCTTCAAAAATATGCCTATATTTTAAGGATATTAAATATAAAGTTTAATCTTAAATTTTCTATCCATCTAAATAAACATTAACACAATTAAAATGATAAAATGTCTGGTACATGTTTAACCATACCAGAAATATGTAAAGCATCATTATTTTTAAGTTTTATTTGAGTTTAAACTCTGTACAGTTTTTAATGTATGTATTTTTCACTTAAAAAAACATTTAAATATAAATATGGAATTGTATTATTAATATATACAATTGATGCATTTATAATAAACGTTAAATTCTTATTTTACGAAATAGAGAATATGCAAATGTTAACAGCTCGGTTGAAAACTAGGTCATTATACAGACTATTTCTCTAACAATACTGATGACCTCAATTATCTCTAATGAATATGATCACAGATTGTTACCCACTTTACATAGTCATAATTATTGTTTGACTAATTTGTAGTCACGTCAACTAATTGGCTTTATCATTTATATTTATTTGTTATAAAAACAAACATGATTTTAATTTTATATTTAATTATTTAAAGTTGTTGAATAATTTAAACGTGTAAATTAATGATTCAATCATGTAGACGATCAGTTTACGTTCCTTAAAAGTATTTTCGTTGTCGTAGTGTCATGTTATAGCTAAGTTGTAATTTGTATATTACGTGGTAGTTACAGTATTATAAAATTAGTTTGAGATGTTATTGTTTCAGTTATTGTTTTACGTTATTTCCAAAATAATTAACTGCCTTATGATTACGATTTCATTTGTTCTACGTAACCTCAATGTATCAGATTATTTCATTTTATATTTTTTAATTTAGTCGGTCTAGTGAGTCCGCAGGAAGAACCCAACCTAAGGTAACCTAACTTACACTAACTAGGTAGTTAGGTTATTGTAGGTTACAGTGATAGTGACCCACCCACCCACCGATACACGCACAGTGATAGTGCCCACCCGCCCACCCATACACATACAGTGATAGTGACCCACCCGCCCACCCATACACGCACAGTGATAGTGACCCACCCGCCCACCCATACACGCACAGTGTTAGTGCCCACCCACCCACCCATGCACTTGCCTGAAGTCCTCCTGAAAAAAACATTCAGATAAATCAGTACAAACTGTGATGGTAATACAACATTATATGTTTATAATAATAAATTTTTTTCATCATAAACTAAAGCACACTATCGTATTTTACGTTTTTAAATCTTAAATAAAACTAAATTCACTGTCACAAGCCTGCTTGATTATCTAACTGTAATCTGTTATTAGATATTAAAAATTACCGAAAATATAAAGACTTCAATTAAAAGTTCCTGTTTTTGATTTTACATTTTTCAAATAGTTCATTGGATTGCATTAGGCTAAAACCGTGTTTTGAATAATTTATCTACTAACTGGAGATCTATAATTTTCACCCCAAAAGCTATAAGAAGGAACTAAAACTGAATTGAATTATTACAGGATTCCTAAGCATTTATTTCTTAATACGTCTTTAAAAACATGTAAACTGCTCATATTAGTTTGAATCAACTCAATTAAACTTTATCTCACCCATTAATACTTACCTCTCTTGTAGTTTCAGGTTCGTATAACGTCATTCGCCATCCGATATCAACTATACGTGCTGAGGTAAGATGCGGGATGTCAAAGACGAACTACTAAACATCGAATATGCAATGAAGCATGTAAAACATAGTGACCGTATAAATCTATTTGGTATTTATTGAGCACTATTGTAACATTCTATTTACAATATGTGACGGCGCTGAACCGTGATTCAGGTACAGACATATATTGCGGGAATTGTATCACAAATAGCACAGGCGCTTCGAAGATTGTTAGAACAACATTTGTTTTAACGTACGGTGGCAGTACTACCCCACCCACCCATACAGGCTCAGTGGTACTGGCCCACCCGCCCACTCATATAAGCATGGTGTTACTGACCCACCCGCCCACCCATACAAGCATGGTGTTGCTGACCCACCCGCCCACCCATACAAGCATGGTGTTACTAACTCACCCACCCACCTATAAGGGCACAGTGGGTACTGGACCACCCGCCCTCCCATACGGGCTCAGTGGTACTGGCCCACTCGCCCATTCATACAGGCTCAGTGGTACTGGCCCACTCGCCCGCTCATACGGACTCAGTGGTATTGTCCCACCCGCCCACCCATACAGGCTCAGTGGTACTGGCCCACCCGCCCGCTCATACGGACTCAGTGGTATTGTCCCACCCGCTCGCTCATACGGACTCAGTGGTACTGGCCTACACGCCCACCCATACAGGCTCAGTGGTACTAGCCCACCCGCCCGCTCATATGGACTCAGTGGTACTGGCCTACCCACCCACTCATACAGGCTCAGTGGTACTGGCCCACCCACCCGCTCATACGGACTCAGTGGTATTGTCCCACCCGCCCGCTCTTACGGACTCAGTGGTACTGGCCCACCCACCCACTCATACAGGCTCAGTGTTACTGGCCCACCCGCCCACTCATACAGGCTCAGTGGTACTGGCCCACTCGCCCGCTCATACGGACTCAGTGGTATTGTCCCACCCGCCCACCCATCAGGCTCAGTGGTACTGGCCCACCTGCCCGCTCATACGAACTCAGTGGTATTGTCCCACCCGCCCGCTAATATGGACTCAGTGGTACTGGCCCACCCGCCCACTCATACGGACTCAGTGGTAATGTCCCACCCGCCCACCCATACAGGCTCAGTGGTACTGGCCCACCCGCCCGCTCATACGGACTCAGTGGTACTGGCCCACCCGCCCACTCATACAGGCTCAGTGGTACTGGCCCACCCACTCACTCATACAGGCTCAGTGGTATTGTCCCACCCGCCCGCTCATACGAACTCAGTGGTATCATACGAGCTAAAGTACGATTCAGTTGAATATGTATTATTCACAATCTACATATTCTTGTAGTTGGTTCCTAAACATATTCTTACAGTATGTATAGGAAATAGTTGTTATTTATCATAAGTAGTGTTAAGGACGTGAATATTTTATAGTTCAATTTAAAGTATGTACTTTAATAAGTAAAAAGTGGTTTTAAACTTGTTGACTTTCCAGGCCAATTTTCACTTCTCAGCTCATATTATTAGACATGGGAATAGCCTTACTATGTATCATGGTTCACACAACAAGACACTAACGCTTAAAGTCCAATACAGATTGTAACTCAATAAGGAGATAATCCAACAAAGAAACACACCTATAGGCTAGAGATCAAACCATAGTCAATTGTTCCGTGAATCGCTGTAGTGGTACTTATGTAGGAAGCATCATTACTCTTGAAACCTACCTCTTGAAACCATTCGTAATGCATAATGAAGATTTTGCAAGTCTTTGTTCCATTGCACCCATATACATTGACGATGGTGACAAATCAACTAAAAGGTACAGACAAAACCTGTATATACAAGAGGAACAGACTTTCACAAAAAAAACACTTTCCAGACCAGTATCAAAACTATTCTTTTACTGCATTGCCTTAGTAGTTTTTATTCAATATTTTTCAAAATCATGGAGAACTAACGATTCCATAAGTCAAGGACATCTTGAAAATAAACTTAAAGACAGGGCGGTGACATTACCTTATCATTACCGGCTGTCAGGGTCGAAAGACGACAAACGATGACTTCAACAAGGCTGTTATGAATCCAGTGGATCCACTTGATTAACGAGCTGTAGATTGAAGATTGACTGTAATTGATTGACTTTTTTGTCCATCCATGACGGAATAGCTAACAGTCAAAAAATGATGGCATCACCAAGTCTCTTTTAAAGCTAGTGGATCTCATTATCAACGAGCTATATCAATTAATCAATCAATCAATTTTATTTGTCTTTAGGATTTAACAATCATTGACAAAGTCATTTTTCAGCTTATAGCCAAGTCTACAATTATCAATTAATGAAATTCAATATTTCATAATGTATACATTAAATAAGTCCATCTCTGTTGTAAACGAAAATAAATGGTACATTTTTAAATACATAGTTATGTTATTCATTACCTGTTTTTTGAGTATTGTAAACAACTCCGATGTCCTGACATATACATACACGCTTAGTTAAGGTTGACCTTGAAAACGTATAATTCCAACATTATAAAACTCGTGCAAACAATAGAATGGGTTTTCCAGAAGCCAAGTGTATAGTAATTGTTTAAATTTTTGAGTAGGGCAAGATTTAATTAATGGTTCTAATTTATGGTAAATTTTAATAGACTGAACAATATGACTGTTTTGTGTTTTATTAAGTCTGTGAAATTCCTATACAGCATTATTTTTATTTCGGGTGTTATAGTTATGACTATTAAGATGGAAAATTAACAATGTCGGATTTTCAAATATATAGACAATTAGGTCATATAAATACAAATTTAAATTATTACTGCTATAATGTTGAGTTTCAAATATAATGGTTTATAGTGTTTTCTTGGATCTGTCCTAACCATGGCCATCACTGCTCTTTTTTGAGAGATCAAAATTTCATGAATCCTGGAGAAGTAACCCCAGAGTATCAGGCCATACCTAATTATAGATTGAAAGTAGGAAAATTATGCTGACCTAATGTAATTTTTATGAATTAATTCGTAGTGACGAGTAAAAAGATAAATCACTCGCGATAGTTTAGTACTTATGTAGTCTATATGATTGGTGTTCCATGATAGGTGATTATCAATTAATATTCCCAAGAACTTGGATGACTTAGAAAAGTGACAATATGTGTTTTAAAGTGATCAATATCTTTTGGGGTTTTCCTTATTTAATATAAGACCATTTGTATGAAACCAGACTAAAGCATCAGCCAGTGTTTTTTGGAGAGAACTTCTAGCACACTTAATCCTTTACCAACATTCAACAATGTGGTTTTATCTGCATAAAGAAGGGGTTTTGATTTTAATACCAGCGGTAGATCATTAATATAGTTAAAAAAAAGGTAAGGGACCAAGTACAGAGCCATTTAGGAGACCCCCATTGCACCATAATTTCCCTAGACCACCTTCCATTTATACACACATTTTGCTTACGATTTTCCATGTAATATTCAAGAACGCTAAGCTGTGAGCCATGAATAACATAATGCTTCATTTTCGTCATAAGAATATTACTACCTACACAATCAAAGGCTTTGCTCAGGTCTCGTATAGTGACCTGAGTAAAAGCCTTGTCATGAAAAGCTAAGTGAATTTGTCTTACAAAACCATCCAATGCATCAACCGTTGATTTACCTGCTCTAAAGCCAAATTGAGAACTATGAATAATAGTGTGTTTTTTTCACAGAAAACATAAGTTTGCATAATACCTGTAATTTAATTAATTTATCCAAGGCTGGAACAATTGAAATTGGGCGGTAACTTTTCGGCTCCTCCCTGTGGCCTTTCTTCTAAATTGGACAGATCCTAGAACTTTTAAAGCGTCTGGGAAAATTCCTTCCTTCAAGAGGTAATTTATGCATATTGCAAGAGGATCATCCAATCCGGTTATCATATACTTTAACATGTTATTCGATATATAGTATATATCAAGACTATTAGATCTATTTATATTAATTACAGTAGTCAGGACATTATCTGGTGTAACATATTCCCAAGAAAATCTTTCGGGGTTATTATTAGTGTTTTGATTTAAAAGCTCAATTGCAGGTACATTAGGCACACGGTAATCAGATTTATCTCTTATGTCTTTAACAGTATCTACAAAATACTTGTTAAAAGTATCAGGTTCAATATTTCATTTATCTTTTTCCCTAAATTCACTATTACTTTTTATTAAATTCCAGGCCACTTTACATTTATTGTTGCTATTTTCTATATAATTAATATTATTCAACAGCTTAGCATATTTAATAAACAGTTAATACTGATATTTTTGTTTTCGATATTTATTTTAGTGATTTTATTACTGTGAGATTGTGGACATTTCATTAGTTTATTTAAAAACAACAACTTCTCCTTTATATATGCCATCTCCTTGCTGTCCCATCCCTTTTTGTTTGTGTTTTTCATTTATATTTTTTTCTTGGCTTTAGTAAGTGTTCCACAATAGTTTAAGCTATCAATTAAAATACTAAAGAAAAATATTAACATTATCTTAGAACTACTGCTATCAAAAGCAGATAACATGTTTACCCAAACATAAGATATTAAATTTAAATTTAATTTCTGCCAGTTTTTCTGTGGGATGAAAAATTTAGACTGCGCAGCAGAAAAATGAATAGTTTGGCCTTTTGAACTCTTTAAGTTATGTTTTTTGATAAGATTGACTAGTACACCATCATCGTCAGAGAAAGGAAATGAAATATATTTTGAAAATAAATATTAGTAGATTTTTCAGACAAAAACATTATCCAGCCATTTTTGCCTCTTGTGGGACTGTAAAATGATACAAGTTGTATTGCTTAAATAGGCTAATTAGTTCTATTGAAAATTTAGTATTAGTTGTCACATAAAATTGTATATTCATATCACTCTCTACTACAATACTATAAGTAGTCCAATGAGTAATAAACAATAGAAACTGTTGACAAATACTTAAGAACTCATGTGGGTTCCCACTTGGTGAGTGGTACAAGGAGATAATGATAGCTTTTATTTCACCAACAAAAATTGCTAATACATCAAAATTAAATTCTTTACAGAAATTGGAAACATCATATACCCTTTCTTTAAACGTGTAGTTTGAAAATATAGAATTACCACATCTCATGTGGTCGGTCCTACAGTAAGCACCTGCTAAATGATAGTTATCAGGAAAAGAGAATTTAATTATATCTTTTCCCATCCAATGCTATTAGAGGCAGATTATATAAATGTTTGAATGAAGTAAAAACTCTCAAGAACTGATACTTTATTTTTAAGCCTCTGACTGTTTAAATTCAAAATACCCAGTCTTGTAAGTGCTTGGCTAGACAGTGAGGATATTGCATTTTACTTAGAGCTAGTAAAACAGGTACTAGGTTATGTCAAATATTCAAATCATTAGTGACCTGGAGATAGAGATTTGTTGTTTCCCCTAAATGAACCTTCATACAAGTTTTCAAGAGACTGAAAAGAGCTATTAGAGACAGTGTTACTTAATTCTACAGCTAAAATATTATTTACATTTCTTATGTCTACACTATTTACAAACCCCGCACGAGAAGAAGCAACATAGGATCTTCATTTGCTAATTGAATTTCACCAACACATTTACTCTGCTTTTTAACTTTTTTTAATATTTCACAATTTTCATGGATCAGCTTTATGACTTGGTCAGAAACGAAGATGACCAGGCATAATAGTAGGGGCGACATGTCCCAAAGACTGAGATGAGATTGTATCATTTGTGTGGGTGTGTTGATTCTTGAGCATTCAACTGGTTGGTAGGCCTTCATGCTGTGAAGTAGGCCAACCATGTCAAGGTGAAACCATTGAGTTTGTTGACAAATCAACTACTGTTTGTAGTTGTTCGCCAGGATATTCAGACAGTCTGTTGGAGGGGATTGTAGTTTTTTTTTTTTTTTTTTTTTTTTTTAATAATTTGAGATATAACAGTTTTTTTAAAAGTAGAGAACGAATTGAAGATAATCGTAATACCTAGGAACTGTGTTTGGTGACTTGTAAATAACTATATTAACACAAGCGCTTGTTTCATTTTGAAACTGGACAATTTTTTAAATTAAGTGATCAACTGGGATTCTGTCACGTGTACAGTCCATTGGACTACAGATGAGTTCAAATGCATGATCGTAGTCTTCTTTTTTGGTTTGTTATTGTATGCTAATTTAGTTACAATTAGCACCCCACCATCATTTGTTCCCTGAAATTCAAGGTACTTCCCAACACAATACCTAACAGAAAGTTTGCCAAATTCTTTTCGAAATATTGTAGCTACTCCAGATGACATCCGCTTATCATATCCAAAGTCTCCAGAGATGCAGTGGGCAAAAGCCAAAGAACAGTGTTTCTGGTATTTGTTCAAAACATCTGCCATGTCTTAATTAGTAACTGTTATATCGCAAGCTATGAGGGTCACATTGGATTTTTGAGTTTTCAAATACAGGTTTGTCACACATAGATCCATAAATAAGCTTACAAATATGTCTTTTCCCTTTCTTTTTTATATGATAGCCTTGCTTGGTGTGGCAATACCTTTCCAGCAGGAACAAATCAAGTAGGTGGATAGTTTCTGAATATTTATATGTAAGATTTCTAATTTCATTATTAATTAATGATACAAATGTATGCCTTCTATCATAATTATGATGGCCATAGCTATAGGAAATGGTGGCAATAATTATATTTGTGTGCCGGATATAAAACAGGAAATAAATGTAATAGAATCAATAGCTATTGCAAATGGATACAAGGCATCAATAATTGATGAAATTGGAAGTAGAATAAAAAAGGAAATAGAAAATGAAATTCAACACTATAAACGAACAACACTTAAAAAAGAAAAATCCGATAAAGAACAAAAGAGGTATGTGTCCCTCCATTACAATGGACCATTTATACAACGATTTGGTAATAGATTTAAGAAATTCAACTGATCAATAGCTTTTAAGACTTGTAATACTATGTCCAACATATTACACCCGAATATTATGGTGTTGTACACCGAACATTGTGTTGTATAATGTGCCCGAAAGTAAGAGCAACAGTGCTGGAGCGAAGACTACCCATGATCATGATCTAATCGGTAAAATATTCCGTCTGATAAGCTGCGATGTCCCGAGTTTCTCGTTCTTTAGAATTGGTAAGTCAACCCAGCGATCAGTGCGTCCGATCAAAGTCATTTTCCCAAACGCTGATGTTGTAAAAGACTTCTTCAAAAGATTTTCCAAAGAACTACTTACGGATAAATGTTTGTCTGAAGTAACTGCATCTCGTGACAGAACACCTAAAGAGCGGAATCATCTGGTGGAACTGCGCAAACAACTACAGGACCGCATGGAGTTGGGTGAGGTCAATCTGACGATCAGGTACATAAATGGGACTCCAAAGATTGTTACCAAGGCAAAAAACTAATATCTTCCAACGGCAAGGCAAGCTACCACATCTATTATCAGAACATCAATGGCCTGAGATCAAAGCTTCATGAGCTACGTCTTTCTTTGTCGACATGTGTACATGATGTGTTTGTGCTTACGGAAACTAATCTGCAGCCATATATCTCTTCAGGAGAGCTTGGTTTTCCTGGCTCATATACAGTTTTCAGAAATGATCGCTTCGTCGAGGCTTCTGGCAAGTCTAGCGGTGGAGGAGTGCTCATTGCCGCTTCTAAGCTTGTCAGCCCAACTGAAATCAGCATTCAGTCCGAGCTTGAAATGCTTTGTGTATCCTTAACCCCTCCTCCAAACTACAAAACACTTCTGGTGGGTGTGTACATCTCTCCTGCCTCGACTCTTCAAGTATATATAGATTTCTCTCTCAGTATTGAGGAAGTACTGGCGACATCTCGTTTTGATTGCATCCATATTCTGGGTGATTTTAACGTACCGGTCTCCAGCTGGGTTGACCTTGTTGTGCCTTCTGTGCTATCGCCACTGTCAATACTATCTCAAACAGCTGCGATGTTTTCGCTATTACAGGTAAATGAGATCCAAAATCAAAGGGGGTCCTGCTTGACTTGATATTCACGTCGTCATCTGAGGCGCATGTTTTCTCTAAAAATGATCCAGTTGTGCAAGAGGATATACACCACCCTGCATTAAACTTCGTTATGGATCTCCCTGCACCAATTACTGCAACATCTAGGTTTATGAAAAATTTAGTTAAATGCAACCTTGACCAGGTATATCATGACTTAGCATTGGTCAATTTTGATGAAATGATATCTGAGTATAGTGTCAACTCATCTTTTGAGAAATTCATTTCTACCATAAGGGACAAAGTTATTAAGCATTCACCTTTAAAGACATGTGGACCGTCAAAATTTCTTAATGGTTTTCTCCCCAACTTAAGCAGTTGACCATAATTAAAAAAACTCTTCATAAGCGTTACAAGCAAACTCTTGATGACTCTGCATATCAGGAGTTCTCCTTAGCTAGATCACAGTGCAAGGCCTTGTCTAGAGAATGTTTTGCTAGTTATGTCAACCACGTCCAAGGTGTTCTTCCTCAAAACCCACAATTTTTTTGGTCTTATGTAAAGGCTTTACAGGGTTCCAACCCATTGCCATCTACTGTTCACTTTGAGGGATCAATGTCTGTTGACGATGAATCCTCTTCTAACCTATTTGCAGATTTTTTTTCATCAGTATTTGGTGATTGCGATGATGATCTTGAACCACCACGTTGTAATCTTCCCTCCTGTCTGGGAACGTATTCCTTTTCCTTAGTTGAAGTTTCTGAGTTTCGACATATACTCTCGACTCTTGATGTTAAAAAAGGGTGTGGCCCTGATTGTATCCCACCAGCTGTTGCAAGGCACTGTTGTCAATTGTTGGCTTCTCCTCTGACTAGACTCTTCAACATATCACTGTTGGCTGGCGTCTTTCCAGACATTTTGAAGACTGGCTACATTTTTCCGATCCACAAGAAAGGCCCCATCAGTGACGTCAAGAACTACCGGCCTATAACAATTCTGCCAGTCTTTGCAAAAGTGTTTGAAAGGGTTGTCCTTTCACGGATCAGCTTTATGGTCAACCAGTTCATTACACCAGCCCAACATGGATTTAGGAAAGGGCGATCCTCTGTCACAAATCTTATGGTATTTGAGACATACGTATTTGACGCTTTTAAAGATCGATGTCAGGTTGATGTTGTTGAGCTTGATTTTGAAAAGGCCTTTGATCGTGTGAACCACAATATTCTTCTGAACAAATTACAACTCTATAACATTCGTGGGAGCTTACTCCATTGGTTTTGGAGCTATTTGCACGAGCGTAGACTTCAGGTTAGGTACAATGGTGAATTCTCACTTGATTTCATTGCTACTTCTGGAGTGCCCCAGGGATCATTGCTAGGTCCTTTGCTCTTCACCATTTTCATCAATGATGTCATCAAGGACCTTCACTGCGGCTTCCTGCTGTTTGCCGATGATCTCAAGATCTACCAGAGGGTCTCTTCCGTGGAGGATTCGAGCATTCTTCAAGATGGCATTGACTCTGTCTCCCAGTGGTGCTCATTAAACAAGATGAACCTGAACGTTGACAAGTGCGTCTGCATTACCTTCCATCGCATTTTGAATCCCTTGCAACGTGAGTACCTTCTGGATGTAAGAGTGTTAACCAGGTCTTCAGAAGTGAGGGACTTGGGTGTGATACTGACTTCAACTCTTAGCTGGGAACGCCAAGTTCAATCTGTTTGCATTAGGGCACTACGAAGCCTCGGCCTCATTCATCGGCTTGCTTCAACCTTTTCTAACCTTTACTCACTGAGATTACTGTACTGTTCTCTGGTCAGACCACATCTCGAGTACTGTGACGTCATTTGGTCCCCGCATCAGCTTTACCTCAAGGATGAGATCGAGTCTGTTCAACGTAGATTTCTTCGTATTGTGGGTATCCGTCTTGGCTTCAGATATCAGGACGTACCTTTGGAGGAGGTATCGTCTATGCTCCTCCTTCCACCCCTTGAAGTCAGGCGTTTCAATCATGATGTGGTCTTACTCCAACGCCTTGTTATTTCGGAGCTGGACTGCCCTGCACTACTTGAGAGAGTCAACTTCAGGAATCCCTCTGGAACCAGATCTCGGGACCTATTTGCCAGGGTGCCTGCCTCTTCAAATTACTTATTGAACAGCCCTATTCAGAGAATCCAGAGGCATGGAAATCTAATCCCTGGTAGTGTCGATCCTTTCAACTATAGTGGATCGGCTTTTAAGAGACGTCTCCATCAGCTCCAGGACTGCTTTTAGCACGTGCTTTTGTCATTATTTATTAATATGCCTGTGCATTTATCTGTGTTTTGTTATGTTTGTATTTTTGCTGTATCTTTTCAAATTCTATACTTATACAAGTCTGTTTGTTTTGCTCATATATTTATTAATGTTATTTATTTGAAACTTGAATATTTATTGTATCTAGCTCTAGTTGGCATTCTCTCTAGCATGTTTTAGAATTATTATATAAATTGTAAAGGAATAACACTGTGGCTTTGCCGTTGGAAAGATAAATAAATAAATATTGAAAGTGAAGATAAAATCAATAATTCATGAATATATAGGATTAACTGTAATGATTGTAATATATTTTACATAGGTAGCTTTTAAGACGTGTAATATGTCCAACATTTTACACCCGAATATTGAAAGTGAAGATAAATTCAATAACTCAGGAATATATGGGATTAACTATAATGATTGTAATATATTTTACATAGGTCAGACTGTAAAGTTTATCAGAATATAAAAGAAACATGTCTCTGTTTTTAAAAATAAGATACATGAAAGATCTAATGTAGCCAAACACCTTCTGAATTGTAGCCACAGTTTGAATAAAATAGATGAAAATGTAGATATTCTATTAGTTTGTAACAAGGGTCGTACTAAGAACGCATGGAAAGAGTTGTTTAATTTTAAAGACAAATTTAAGGATCGTGATAAATTAATGAAAGAACAGGTTAATTTTGATTCCAAAATAGTTTTTAATAATGTATTTTAAGTGACTAAAAGAACAGAAGTAATAACCAATAGGGATAAACCAATAATATCACAGCAGCCGCCATTTTTACGGTTCCAGTCAATGTGGTCACGTGATCATAGGCCTATAAATTGAGTAGTTGAACACAACTTTCCATTCTTTTGTGATTCCCTCTGGTCTGAGGAAGGTTACCGTGGTTCACCAAAATCAATCACCATAGTATTTTTTGTACTTGTATTTTAGTATATTTGTTCATTTTGTACTTATACAGGGTGAGGCAGACCACCCGTGCAGCATGTATAGCAGGAGAACGGTTTGGTCTAGTGGCCTAAAACAAAATGCTTTCCCCCTATATTGCATATGGGGAGTCCATTAAAAATGTTTTCATCAACCTTTTCGTAAAGAGTGTTGAAAAACTAGGGGCCATGGGTTCGAATCTCAAAATTATCAAATGCAAACCTATGGCAAATAATACATCATTTTAAAGGTCTTGTTGAAAGAAACTCATTGATGAAAACAAAATTAATTTATCATGACACATTTCAAAATGGCGGCCATTTTTGTGAAAAATATTGACGTTTACGGAATACCCTATAGTTTTCTTACTGTTTGAGATAGGTTCATTCCGATTTCAATTTCTTACTTGCAAAACCCTCAGCTTCACTCTGATATGCCGTATGACTACTTTTATCATTATTTTAATATTGGCCTCCTAATACGAATTTTGAAAAATTAAAAATTCCTTAAAGTCAAAATTTTTAAATGGCAACATGCATCATGTTGTATGTCATTTTAAAGCGCTTGTTAAGACAAACAAATTTCACATTATACTTTTTTTTTGTATCTCCAGTGGTTTTTGAGAAATAAGCACAAACGTGTTTTTAATAATAATTTTCCCGCCTTTTTACGTTACTTTGGCCACTGACATCCAAAACTGAAAGAACTGAGTAAAAATCTAACATTTTAATTGCGTAAATCGAAATAAGGAATTAATTATGTAAGCAAATTTATTTTTATTAAGATATTTAAATTTGACAAGTACAGGCAAAAAGCGTTTTACATTAAGTACTTACTTACTTACTTACTTATTTACTTATGTAGAGGCACTGCGTAGGACCCACTCAGGGCATGCAGTCTGTCATTTCTGGTTTCCACCGTCGTCACTCTTCTTGGAGGGAGGACAGGGAAAAAGGATGACTAAGGTCAGGAAGGCCATACACGCAATTTTCTATTAAAAATTGTCTTAGCTTAGATTTAAAGATTGAAAATGTGCCGATGTCCTTGAATTGTGCAGGTAGTGACTGATAAAATTTTCTACCTGCATACTCTGGTTTAGTTTCTGTCAACTTTAGGCTATGTTGCTGAGAAGATTTGTAACCTCTATTTCTTGTATTGTAAGGATGTTGATGACCTTCAATCAGATTGTTTTGTTTTACATATATTATCGTTTCATATATGTAAAGAGCAGGGACGGTCAAAATTTTGAGGCTTCGAAACAGATTCCGGCAGGAGGCCCGTGGCGGCACGCCAGCTAACGCTCTAATGGCTCGTTTTTGTAAAATAAAGATACGTTCAAGATTTTGACGGGACGAGGAACCCCAGAGTACTATGGAATATTGTATGTGAGATTCTATTAGGCTAAAGTAGATTAATTTTGATAAGTTTATGTTACCTAGGTATGTGAATCCCCTTATCACATACAAACCCTTGGCGATCTTGGTAGACAGCTGCAGAATGTGTTCATCCCACCTAAAATGGGAGTCCACTGTAACTCCAAGGAAGTTTGCATAATTGGACTCAACAATTTCAGACTCACCTAGAAAAACATTAATATAATTATTAGGATTGCGAATTTTTAACTGAGAGGTTTGAAAATGGACAAAATTAGTCTTACCAGAATTTATTGCAAGCTTATTATCAGTGAAATATTGCGACAGAGAGTTCAAAAGGTTGAATGTGCCGATCTCCAATTCCTGAATATTTTTACCTTTAGAGAAAAGAGTGGTATCATCAGCAAACATTACCAGACTATCCGTATCTAAGTGTTGTGAAATATCGTTGACATATAGTAGAAAGAGAATTGGCCCTAAAATGGACCCTTGTGGTACACCACTTGTTACATCTAGTTCCTCTGAAAAATAATTTACTACTGACCTGGATGAAGTTTTATGCTTAATTGATGTTATTTGTTTTCTATTGCAAAGATAAGACGATATCCATTTCAACACATTACCTCCGATGCCTACTGCAGCAATTTTCTCAATAAGTATCGATGCGTCAACGCAGTCGAATGCTTTCGACAAATCCACAAAACAACCAACGACTGTTTCACCTTTTTCAATCAAATCTATACTGTTCTGTATGAAGTGAATTAAGGCTAGTTTAGTAGATTTGTTTTTTCTGAACCCAAATTGATTTTTAAAGAAAAGATCATTACCCTCTAAAAATCCTAACAAGTATTCACAAACTATTTTCTCAATAACCTTTGATACCGCAGGAAGCAATGAAATGGGACGGTAGTTTTCCATAAACTGAGGATCACCCTTCTTGTACAGAGGCCTAACAATAGCTAACTTACATTCACAGGGAAAAATTCCCGTACTAAGAGACTTGTTTACAATGTCTGTTAACGGATGCAAAATTTCCTGTGCACAGTACTTCAATATTTTGATGGATAAGCCATCAAACCCAGTGGAGTTCCTTGACTGCATTTTCATTAGAGTTCTATGCACAGTTTCCAAAGGTATAATGGGAAACTCACTCAAAAAAGAATGACTTACATTTGATTTGGGATAACCTGAAAATTCTTTTGATGGCATATTTAAATCTACTGTTTTGTGCATGTTAACAAAAAAATTATTAAAACTATTGCTTACTCTTGCCGGATCTGAAGTAACATCATTGTTTATAGCTATTGAAAGGTTAGCACACCCTTCTTTTTTATTTGTGGTAGGTCTATTTCTATTAATGATCTCCCAGGTAGTTTTGGAAGGATTATTTGATTGTGAGATTTTATTCATGAAAAAATTTGCTCTTGTTTCTTTCACTAGTTTTCTATGATTTCTTTTTAATGAATTGTATCTGTCTTTATTTACTTGAGACCTATTGACCTTCCAGGCATTGTAAGCCTCCATAACATTTACCTTAGAAAGTGTAATTTCCCTAGTAACACACTTTACCTTATTTTTACCAGAAACCTTCTTTATGTTTTTAATTGGGCAAGAAACATTAAGATAAAACACCATAGTAGAAATAAAATTTTCATATTTGGCATACTGTGTTATCATTGCTAATAATACAGATATGGTATTATTACTAATCTGGTATTATTACAATCTGGTTTAAAGCTTATTACTAAGATAATATTGAAGGGAATATGTGGCAGATGGCCTTTTGGTTCCGGATTTGTATGATTCTCTAAAATTAAGAGACCTTTGTAAAAAACAGAAATCACCATAATTGTAATTTTATCATTTAAAATTGTTTGTTTTATTTTTATACTTTAATATTATAAATAAATATTAATAGTTTTTATACACAGTACCATTACTCGCTTCGCATGGTTAGGTACCTTTCAAAATAGCCCTTTACTGTTCAGTACAAACAGTTGATACTTTGCTCCTTGGTTACTGCAATTATTATTAATCTTATGATTGTTTAATCAGCTGATTATTTTCAGCTGTTTATAAAATCAGCTGATCTAGTGCATTATTGTACACTTCATGTTAGTTCCTGAAACAAAACTTATTTTATTTGACAACCACTTTAATTCTCCATTTTACTCCTTATTTTGTCCTTTTATTGTGAATGATAGTTCTGTATTTATTGAAATGCCGTACACAAATGAAGAGGCTTTCCAAATGCTAATGGTGTTAGGCGAATGTTTCCAGAATTACTCAGCTGCTGCAAATCTCTACGTAGAACGTTATCCAGACAGAGAAGTTCGATCACGAATGGCCTTTTAAAGACTTGCTAGTCGTGTGCGTGAAAAAGGACAGGTTCAGCCTGATTTCAATAAAGGAAAAACCCTAGCTAGGCCTGTAAGAAGTGATACGGCACCAGACATTTTGGCAGCGGTTCAACTCAATCCAACTGACTCTTCCAGAAGAATAGCTCTAGATGCGGGTGTGAGTCAAAGGTCAGTGTTGAGAATC
The DNA here is from genome assembly GCA_035578905.1 of Stictocephala bisonia. NCBI lineage: Eukaryota > Metazoa > Arthropoda > Insecta > Hemiptera > Membracidae > Stictocephala > Stictocephala bisonia. The sequence continues at coordinate 6,687 of JAQJVL010006460.1, read as the reverse complement.
TTGAAAGATAACAAAACGCACCCATACAAGATATCATTACACCAAGAACTGCATGGTGATGATAGCCATCGAAGAATGAATTTTTGTTTGTGGGCTAGGGAAATGTTACAACAACGTGAACATTTTTTTCGTAATGTACTGTGGTGTGACGAAGCAACTTTCCGCAGCAACGGTGAAGTGAACCACCATAATATGAGGTACTGGGCCTATGAGAATCCACACTGGATTCGAGAGGTTGATAACCAGAGATACTGGACTTTGAATACTTGGTGTGGCATCCTTGGTAGAAAAATTATAGGTCCATTTTTCTTCAGAGAACACCTAGTTGGAGACACTTATAACAACTTTTTGCTAAACCACCTGCCTAACCTATTAATAGATATACCCGACGAAGACATAGAAAATTTGTAGTTCATGAATGATGGGGCACCACCTCACTACGCCAACAACGTCAGACAAACTCTTGATGAACACTATCCTGAAAGATGGATTAGAAGAGGTGGTCCTACCTCCAAGATCTCCTAATTTAACTTGTATGGATTTCTACTTGTGGGGTAGGCTGAAAGATTTAGTGTACAAAAGACGACCAACAACAATCGAAGATATGATGCAGAGAATCAGACATGGTATAAATTCTATCAGTGGCGAAGAAGTATTGCGAGCTGTTTTTACCACTGAAGAAATAACCTTTATTTTAATATGATTCAGATAGGACCAATTCCTGACTCAGATAGGCGTGATTCGATAGTCTGGTTAGTATTATTGACATGCCTGCCCACCCATACACGTACATCGGTATTGACCCACCCGCCCACCCATATACATACAATGATATTGTCCCACCCGCCCACCCATACACGTACAGTGGTATTGACCAACCCACCCGCCCATTAACGTACAGCAGTATTGACCCACCCGCCCACCCATACAGTACAGTGGTATTGATCCACCCAACCAGCCATACACGTACAATGGAATTGAGAATTCTGGAGCTTCACCTCCAGAATAGAACTATGTATAGAAAAAAATGGTTTTCAATTCGAGCACATGTAAACTACAGTAAAGTAAGTTCAGTTGGATTCTGGATATTTTTTTACGATACTCTTATTACTTATTAATTTTTTTAAGGTTGCAATTATGTTAAAAGTTAGAAAATAAATACAAGAATTTACAAATCTTGTAAAAAATACAAATCGTGTATTTTTTAAGAGACATTAAGAGTAAAAATACCAAATTATATTTTTTTTAATCTGATCATTTTTTTAAGTACAAAATGTATGGCCAAAGTAACGTAAAAAGGTGGGAAAATTATTATTAAAAACACGTTTGTGCTTATTTCTTAAAAACCACTGGAGATACAAAATAATGTGTAATGCGAAAATTGTTTGTCTTAACAAGCGCTTTAAAATGACATACAACATGATGCATGTTGCCATTTAAAAATTTTGACTTTAAGGAATTTTTAATTTTTCAAAATTCGTATTAGGGGGCCAATATTAAAATAATGATAAAAGTAGTCATGCGGCATATCAGAGTGAAGCTGAGGGTTTTGCAAGTAAGAAATTGAAATCGGAATGAACCTATCTCAAACAGTAAGAAAACTATAGGGTATTCCGTAAACGTCAATATTTTTCACAAAAATGGCCGCCATTTTGAAATGTGTCATGATAAATTAATTTGGTTTTCATCAATGAGTTTCTTTCACCAAGACCTTTAAAATGATGTATTATTTGCCATAGGTTTGCATTTGATAATTTTGAGATTCGAACCCATGGCCCCCAGTTTTTCAACACTCTTTACGAAAAGGTTGATGAAAACATTTTTAATGGACTCCCCATATGCAATATAGGGGGAAAGCATTTTGTTTTAGGCCACTAGACCAAACCGTTCTCCTGCTATACATACTGCACGGGTGGTCTGCCTCACCCTGTATTATAATACATTTTGTGTTGTGTGACGTTTACTTGCACTGTATATGAAGCAACACGTACTATGATAGTTAAAAACTATTTAATTAAATAAATTAAAACGTCGTGTTTGTTTGTAAATAGGCACACATAAATAAAGCAACCATTTATTGGCAATTCTGGTGATAATTCCTGCTAATTTAGGTATACATTTTCAAGTTCTGTGGCCCATCTGGAACAATCTTTATTTAGCGCATATTAATTATTCATTATTATGTTGTTATTGTATGTATTTTAATAGTCAGAAGTGTTATAATTAATGCACAAATGTTGACAAGACTGATGCATATAACATGTTGATTTTGGTTGAAAAAAGAGTTATTGAGTTATAAATCGACTATTGTACATTAATCATTAAATATTTCACATTTGGTAAACCTAGTTGATTTAAAGAGATAGTATTCATTTGTAATTAATGACCCAGTTTATATTATAAATGTAATCTGCAAATATTCTATCAATCTATGAAATGATGGAATAGTAAAATAACTTTAAATTTTAAATTATTTATTTATTTGACAAAGTAAATATTGAAATAGGCCTAGCATAATACTGTATTTATAAGAAAAAGACTGGAAAAAACATAAAACTGTACGTTTTATGATAAGGTTACATAATAGTTATATAAAGTCATCAGTCTTACACAATATATGATATTTATTAAAAAGTGTTGTAATATTATTACCTTCTCTGACATAGAATTTAAGTTTGTTAAAATATAATTTGGTTCCAAGTTATTACTTTATTGTTTTTGAATTATTTCATTAACTCTATATTCGGTAAATATATCTGGCCAAACGTATTTAATCAAAATACATAGAAATGTCCTTGCTGTCCGTATTTTGTACAGACAGTTTTTATTTTACATTCATTGTCGGTGTCCATACCGTACAAAGAAAAAACCGGGCTAGTGTCCATATTTTTAATTATATTTATATTAAAATTATATATTTTAAATATTTAATATTGTAAAAAATACAAACACGTATTACTTCGGGCAATCGTCTATCGACACTCGTGAAAGGTTGTGTAATGTCTCACATACTATGCTCTATTATTATAATACCATACACCTCCCTCCCCTTAAAAAGAAGAAGTTTTTCAACTCTTGGCCAAAAATTACTGTGAACCTTTTGAAAGAGTGTTGGTCTTTCTTTACTCAGTCCTTCAGCACCAGTTGAACGAGTTTTATTCTAATGAAAAATGTTTGGACACCAGATCGAATTAGACTGTCAGTGGAGTATGGCAAAGCTGTTCTGAGCATGGAAGTTAAAAAGTGATATGTCATGTATTACTTTAAAAATTAATATCTTAAGAAAAATTTGAATGGTTTCAGCCTTCAGACAGTACATTAATACAACTAGCACAAGAGATGCCTGCACAATTATGACAATTTATTGAATTCTGCCAAGTTAACTTAAACGTAATGAATGACTTTTTATAAGAAAAAAATAAACTATCTAATAATATTTTATTATTCTGTAATATTAAATTAAAATATAGTTGTAATATTGCAAGCAAATGTAACTAAGTCGTTAATAATTTTTCCAATTTACAACCTGAATCGCATATAATTTATAAAAGACACTTTACAAATAACCCCCCCCCCCCTTTCCCACTAGATCCCCAAGTATATCCGGTGCCCGTATTCTACTGTGAAAATGAATGGCAACCTTAGCTTGTCTTGTCTTTCAACGTGAATGGTGATTAACCCTGTGGCTATTTAGTCACGCTGATGATTTATTATTTTACTTACTTTCTTTTTTATATTTTACTAACCGAAAGACCTTGCTCCGCTACGGGGTGGTTCTCTATGATTGCTTACTCTCCTCTACGTGGTTCTCTCTAAACTCTAAACCATCACATAAATATTAAACCTCAGCTTGCTGCCGTTCTCTTAGATAGCAAAGTTTAATAGTTTAAAACCCTATAAGTCTACTTTAGGGTTTAGGGGATAAAAAGTAGTGCAATCGTGCCACCAGGGCTAATAAAGTTGACCTTAAACATTTCTCATTGAAGTAAAATGTATAGTAAAAATCAATGGTATGACCCAGTCGTTTTCATCATGTAACTTGATATCTGTGTTTTCCGTACAGACTCCAACACTGTTTCAAGCATAGCTTTAAGTTGGACAAATCCAAATACATTGCATTTTTCTGACATCAGGATGTTTTAAAAGGAGCTACATCTCTACCTTGGCTATCTGCAGTTAATGTTCCATTGTGGCGGCTAGTATTTTTGTCATTGTGATTTTTTCCTGGAAATATGACTTCTAGGTTTTTATTTCTAGTTACCCTGGATTTCCTTTTAAATCCCACATTTTTTGAAGGAGTATCATTTTTACTTAAACTACTTTCTATTTTGGTGTGTTGCCATCTTATAGATCAATGGCTTTAAATTTACAGTAAATATCAATGGCTTTACTCAAGTGTGACAGTTGACAGTTTTAACAGATGATGGTGTTTAATGTTGTTGTGTTATTTTTGTTGTTTAAAAGGTTTTAACACAACAACATTAAACACCATCATCTGTTAAAACTGTCAACTGTCACACTTGACAGTTTATAAATGGAAGATGGCAAAGTTGACTATAGATTGACAGTTTAATAGATTTATAGATTGAATATAGGTCGTCCATCTGTTTTGGAATTGTCAACAGATAACAAACGATGAAGTCATTAATATGGTTATGAAGAAAGAGAATCCGCTTGATCAACGAGGTGTAGATTGAAGATGGCTAGTCCGTTCGTGATGCACTAGTCATCAGACAACAAACTTAGACGTCATCAAGTATCTTATAAGACCAGTGGATCCCATAATCAACGAGCTACAGATTGAAGATGGCTCTTCCTTCCGTGACGCACTTGTCAACAGACGGAGGGACCTTTTCGTTTCTTTTCCAAATAGACTTTCCGAGAAGCCTCCAGGTCGGTACTGGTTTTGACTCATAATAGCGTAGATATTGCATTTTTTTAAATTAATTTAATATAGGCCCTACAACGATAATTATTATTAATGTATAAGTATTATAACATTTTCCTAGCCTCTGGATTCTTATTGAACGCCATTTTCTCTCACCTGAGGGAAATAAACTTTAAGGCTACACTTTGTAACCTTTTTGACTTCTTGTTATTAATTTTACATTCTAATGTCATACAAATATTTGGTTTTATACATTTTTCTACAATGCAGATACTCTTTTCGTTTCTATTATACATTTGTGGAACAGTACAAAGAAAATATATAAATTTTTAAACTTAAGATTTAAACACCCAAACAATTTGGAAAATTTATACTTTACTTTGTAAAATAATATAACAAAGTTTAAAATCCTATATTTAAACATTGGAAACGTTAATGTTACTTAACCAACTGTTAGTTACGTTTCCTCGTACCTGTGTTTACTTTAATACGTTTAAGTCAACCGACAGCTCCAAGTTCGTCTCAGCAGTAATTACGAAAGTTAAATTAGACTGTGTGCATCATTATTATTATTTGATTCGTTAGTCTTTAAACATGACTGAGTTATAATTCAACAAAATTACTACAAGGCCAGGCCATTATAATTTTAAATCATTAATTTATTTTAATAATTTAAATAAGTTTTATTAAGTGGTAAATAATGTATCTTTTATCATTGAATATAATGTTAAGAATAATTAGGATATTATGATACACTTTTTTCATACTGATACAAAATTACATTGCACACATAAAGTGTTGAATATAATTCAATTCTTGTTATTTATATTTGATGTATCCTCCCACACAATCCTAAATTCTTCCGTTATACCGACTACTCAGTTAAATCAATAATGACCGTTGTGCCATGATGGCCTATCAAGCTTGGTATCATTGGGTGTACAATTGTAAACTTTACAACAGCTAAGAGTGAGCACAGTTTCTTACTTTTCAGTGTTTAAGGAGTCATCTGACCTGCGTCTTAAGACAGCTGAACCCATAAAATAACATCTATATCGTCAGTATAATTATCATCAATGTTCACTAAAGGGCCACAGACACCCTCTCAGTCAGTCTGCTCCTTGTGAAGGTATGTTCGGAGATGACTGACAAATCTCATGGATCAAGATGTCTGTGGTCATGAATTAATCTGATACATTTGATTATTTGTAGCTATTGACAGTTGGCTATCGCTTGGCTGAAAACGTCACGACTTATTTCACAATTTCCCCCTCATCTCTATGGTCCTGAAACCAGGTTTTATTCTGATCAGTGTCATAACTAGGAGGTAACTGAGTGAATTATAAAACGTGTATATTTTATATTCCTATTTCAATAGTGATTTTTAACATACATGTTAAAGCATCTGGCATTGTTGTAATAGTTTCCACATAGGAGATTTTGTGAAAGAACAACAGATCAGTTACAATGCGTCAGGCTGAGAGAGCAAAACAATAACACTGATGATGAATTACAGCCCATTAAACACTGGAAACTTCTTTTGGCCAACAAAGAAAGGAACTTCTTTCGGACAGCCTCCCTAGATATCTTACTATATCCAATTCATACTCCAATTAGCAGTGGTGTAGTTAAGATGAACACCTGACTAAGAATCTATTCAGCATTATCCAAAACTCATTGTTGACGAAGAACCTATAAATACACGTGACCCATTTATACTTTCGACCCAATACCAACACCAAACACAAAATAAGAAGAGCCAAAGTACAATTATTGCATAAACACCTCAACAGTTGTCA
>JAQJVL010006459.1:0-28952 GCA_035578905.1 Stictocephala bisonia | reverse complement strand
AAAAATTTTCTTATGGCATTTTTATATACTTACACCTAAGTTTTATAAATCTAAACCTAAGCTCTAAGGTTTAAATTTATTGTATTAATAATGAGGATTACGAATTTATTAGAATTTTTTTGAAAGTTAAACTTGTATGCCATAACATGTTATGCTGGTATTTTTATTTGTACAAACTGTATTTAACTTATCATTACATCACATAACAACTCAACTTATCATATAGTTTAATACCTGACAGCTCTTGTAGATAATTAATCGTTTGAATAGGGTTTAGATGCCTCTTGCTAGATTTAGAGGTTAAAACTTCTGCATCTTATATTAGATTATAAATTATTGATACAATTTATTTTAATATGTGCAGCAAACACAATTTGTATGCACATAATTTATAGCTGATTTATTTGTGTAACATTGAACAATTATTCTAAATTATATCGCTACATTATTCGTTTTGGCTTTAATCATTTGGAATTGGTTTATGTAGTTATTATTGAGGCACGTACTATAAAATATAATTAAACCACAATACGTAAATTCAAATTGCCCTATAATAATCTTAATTTATTAATTTTTATAGTTTATTTTCTTACTTATTAGGTGTTACTAATATAGAAAGTGTATGTGTGTTTTTTTTATATTTTTTGTAATAAATATGATGCAAAAAAAGTATGGCAAAATGTGAATAATTTACTTGGTAGAGAAAAAAAAGGTAATATTGACAGGACAGTTGAAACAACTATGGGAAAAATTATGAGTAAAAATCAAATAACTAATGGCTTTGCTCAGTATTTTGTTGAAAGTGTAGAGTGTTTAAAACATACATGCAATTTCAATCAAATTCATGATATTATGCTCACTGAGAGTAATTTGAGATCTCAAAATAAAAAGCCTGAATATTTTCTACAAATACCGAAAGCTTCCAAGGAAATAATTTTGAATATAGTTAAAAAAATGAATAAAGACAAGGCACCTGGTGTTGATCAAATTAGAATGAAAGATTTACAGCTGATTGCGGATATAATAGCAGAACCTTTGTCCAGACTAATAAATAAATCAATAACTGAGGGTATATTTCCAGAATGTTTGAAAAAGGCAGTAATTAGACCAATACATAAAAGCAAAAGCAAGAAAGAATTTTATAATTATAGACCAGTGGCTATTCTTAGTAGTATTGATAAGATATTTGAAAAATATGTATCAGAAGTCCTGAATAAATACCTGATGGAAAATAATATCCTAAATCGCAGGCAGTTTGGTTTTAGAAAAAAGCTCAATACCCAGCTTGCCTTGGAGGAATTTGCAAATGAAGCAAATGAAGTGATGGATTCTAAAAGTTATGGATTGGGCCTATTTATTGACTTCTCCAAGGCGTTTGACACCGTTGAGCATAAACTAATTTGTAAAGCGTTGGAGAGGATAGGTGTGAGGGGTCCCTATCTGAATTGGTTTAAGAGTTACTTACATAATAGAACATTTGTAGTAAAGTTATTTAACAATTTCAGTGATGAAAAATATATTAATTATGGAGTTCCCCAGGGTAGCCAGCTTGGACCGACATTATTTATCATATATCTAAATGAAATACTGAGTCAAATGAAGAACTGTCAGATATGGGCCTATGCAGATGATATTTTGTTATTAGCAGTGAACAGAGATTTAAATATAGCTGAAAGACATTTACAAGATGATTTTAAAACTTTTACTAAGTGGGCTCATGATAATGGTTTGGTGATAAACAGTAAAAAAACCTGCATAATGCATTTCTGTCCAAAAAACATGAAATTTGATAACAACATCAAAATTGCATATCATAATTGCAAATGTCTACACAACATAGAAAACTGTAACTGTGAAAACATAACGATGGTGGAGAAGACAAAATATTTGGGTCTAACGGTTGACAATAGATTGACATGGAAGGATCATGGGTCCACGTTACGTAAAAAACTTAATCCATGTGTAGCTGTCATGTATAGATTAAAAAATAAATTAAACCAAAAGGTTAAAATTAGTGTTTATAAGGCACTTATTGAGTCAAATATGAGGTATGGTGATTCGGTATGGGGGACAGCAGCAGAATGTCATCTTCATTCAATAAATATGCTTCAAAAAAGAGTTTTGAAGACTCTCTTTAAAAGCAATATTGGTCCCAACCTAGGCATAGATGAGAATAATGAGTTTATTTACATGGGCCTATTAACAGCTAAAGGTCTTTACATACTTAATATGTTAATTAAATACTTTGGAGAGAGTGAATATAAGATACCGTACAGTAGAACATTTAACACAAGGAGAGTGATTAAATATGTAACTCCAACTCCTCGTACACTGTATGGTAAAAGATTGCCAAAATATACTGTTCCCCATTTATTCAATCAGCTACCAAATAATATTGAAGAAGTTAGCAGTATGAATTATTATAAGGAAAAAGTTAGGCTATGGCTATCTGAGACTACTCTGTTGATGTGAGACTAACTATAAACTTACCTGAACCGATATCCACTAGAACGGATAGTGACCATAAACAACAAAACACATTATCACTATTACTTCACTATTACTGCACTATCACTGCACTATTACTTCACTATCACTTCACTGTCACTAATGATTAAGTACATACAAACACTGGTTAAAACACAATTTACAACACAAGACACTGTGACAATACTTACTCCACACATCAGTCACTAAGGCTAACTACTTGACAAATAAACAGGTATATAATAGAACCCATACAGCACTGCAAATCACAGACACTGAGACATAGGACTAGCTTGAAAGACAATGATCATATACCTTGTACACTGTTGGTAACTCTAAACATGCACGGTATTCAAGTAAATAATATAAATATTGACTCATAGGGTAAAGAAACACACCAAAAGTAAAACTATGATTGGGTGAGTAAATGGTAACCTCTTTGACGTTTTGAGGTTATGTTGCTGTTGTGATAGAGGGCTTGTTTACCTTTCTCATTGAGGTGGACAGACATCCAAAGACGTCTGGAGACAGGCACAGAGATATGACTTCTTTTTCCATGCATATATCTTGATGAGTTATCTGTTTTCTATGCATTGATTGGGTGACAAGCACAGGATATATGTAGGGAATAGTTATTAATTTATTGTTACTGTTAACTATGTTTGCTCGCCTGGTATTACTAAATTACTACTAGTATATTATTTATTGTTATTGGTTATTGATAATTTATTTATATCATATGTTACTTTATTATTGCTAGGTATTTATTTGCAGCAAGATAGATCTGCAGTTGCTTGTAAAGAGAAAATTATGATAAGTTGCCTGCCCCTGAACCGCCACAGTAATTAAAATTGTTACAAAAATACTGAATATTTCAAGAGTAAGAAATGGACCCCACCGACAAGTTTTTTGTAACTTGGTGGGGCCAAACAATTGTAAACAAATTGTTAATAAATAAATAAAATAAATAAAATTAAAAGACATAAAGTCAGGTTTTAATTAACAAAGACAACTTTAATTTGGTTTGCTATTTTTATAGCTATTCTTGTATTTTGAAGTGTTGCATCTTCAAAGCAGGCATTTCACTTACATTGCAACTATAGGACGGCACACACTGTCAATTCAGATACAGTTGTGTACTGCGGGACTAGTCTCATTTCTCGTACAGGCGCTCCAGTATACTTGCTGGTACTATAATGATTACATAAAATTCATTCTGTAGTATAAAACTATATTTTATTTACGTTTCCATATTTTATATGTTCTAGCTATTCTATTACGTTCCAGGCAGTAGGTATATAAACTTTTCTCATATCTCTTTGTTTTATTAATGCCGTTAATGTATTAAGTAAATACAGTTCATTGCTTATATTTATGTTAAGCTCCATGAACCCTAATTGAAAATAATAAAGGATACTTTTAATTTGATTTTAGATCTTTGTGAAATAGAATATAATGGTTGAAATTCGACAAAAATACCCAGACACACCGCTTAAGCGTATATCTAAAAAATGTTCATTAAGTAATTAACAAAAATAACATATTCCAAGTAATTTATTCCAAATGGGCAACATACTTTATTTGAACTCTGAACATTTTGATCAATTAATACAATAGATGTTTTATGTAAAATATGTTAATTAACAATAACGTACCAACATAGATTTCTTTTTAGGAATATTTCAAATATTTTACAAATTAAACATTTCTTAATTTAAATGCGATATAAAACATTTAACTATTAGAACGCAATAATAAATTACTTAATTTTATTGCCGTATTATATGGTATGGTTATAAAAATGAATATTTGTTAAGTACACGAACGCAAAAAGAAGTGCTTTTTATGACTAAAAATTGTCTCTTGGAAAAATAGTTTTTGAATGCACAGTTTCCAGTATAAGTATTCTAAGACAAGCTTACAGCTTTAAAACATAGGGTTCAGAATAGCTGAAAAAATCATTTTGTAAAGTTTAAACATGGTACTATTACAATGCTGTATCAATAACAATTTTAATGAAGTAAGTATAGTTACATACATGACATATTCCTTTGTGTGTTGATTAATTTAATGCACACTGCTTTGAACATATTCCGTAAACATATCAAATTTAAAAAGGGAACAAGGAACAAGGGAATAAATTATAATATTTGTAATTTTGTATAAGGATTTCATCATATTTTGTATGATATTAATTTATGATTTATATTGATCACTTTATGTTTTATTTATTATATTTATAAATTTATTTTTATCATGTTTGCTACGGATGTATAATAATGTTATTTAGCAGGTCATTAATAGATGTTGGTTTGGTTAAAAACTCATCTGTGTATGTAATACCTCAGCCTGGTGAAACCATATTGTTTGGCAAGTCAGGTCACCCGGGAACAATCACCTTAGAGGTAACTACATTACGGCCTTGGGTCAAACATACCACTACCTCGTGCATCTAAAATAGCCTTATCCTAGCGTGTACCATACAATTCTATTTAGTTGTTGATTACAGGAAATGTTCACATTTTATTTTAACAAAATACTTACGTGACATGGATTTTGAGAACAAATTATAATATTATATACCAAAGACATTATTTTAGTTTTTTATTTTAATGTAGTTTACTATAGCGTTTATTATTAACAACCAATTAATTCTTAATGATTTAAGAAATAAAGAAAATAAATACTTGTTTTTTTGTCAGTATAAACAGACAAATTGTCCTAGTACAGGTAAAAAACCTGTACTAGGACAATTTGTCTGTTTATACTAAATTTAAACATCAGCGCTTCCCTATTACTTTACAGTTTGATAGTAAAGAATACTACAGGTAAGTATGTATTAGTCAGTGTAATTAAACAATTACTCTCAAATGAATTGTTTAGTTAAGTAAGTTAAATACAATTTCATATGTATTTTAGTCCTGAGATATTTCCAATTAACAAATAAATGACCTTGCCTGTTTATACGAGAACATTTTAGTTTTTTAATCTCGCTGCACGACCGGCTTACCAATATAACTTCCAAACCACGGAAGTGGCATGCTAAAATATGATATGGTAACACCAGGAATTGAACTCCGACTGGCTGCAAGGGTAAAACTCGTTGCTACGTCCGATTCCCGTAGCTACTAAACTTATATTATTTATAATATCTTAAATTTTTGTTCTTATTTTAAATAAATGTTAAGTTGGTTAATCAGTTAAGCCATTTTCTACATATTTTATGCTTGACTGCTTTTCAACATATTATTATTTTATTTTCATTGTTTGGATAAAATAATATACATAAATAAGCTTCAATAAATATATAGGCAATATGTGTTTTGTATTTAATTAATATGAGGCATATACATTATACAGAAGCAAGTTAAAAACTAGTATTTTTAGTAAAATGTTAAAAGTAAATATATAATTTAGTCAAAAAGTAGGCCTATATAAAATATAGCTTTACCGTTGAAATTAATACCTTTGTATGAGTATTATTTTAAAGAATCGTTTGAACAATTGATGTAACATGGGTACACAAAATACATAAAAACAATAATGCTTTAAATAATATATTAGTTTTTCAATGAGTAATGTTTCGCGCAGGAAGCCAGTTAGCTTCAGAGTTCACGACCGTCGCCAGTCGTGTTAAATCTGTGTTAAGAGTTTTTTTTTTTAAATGGTTGAAGATATATATTTCTCAGTTTATTTAAACAGTATATATTTTATCAAAAAAATAATAGAAAATAATTGTATCGTTAATACTGAAATCTCTAAAACATTGCTTTAAAAGTGAAAGTCTATTGAATGTGAGAGACGGGACAAGATGAGTTGAAATGAAAGATAGATATAACTATACAAGTACGATAATATAGGTGTAAAGATATCCCTATTGTGTTGTTAAAACTACTTGTATAATTTTTCTAAAATACTTTACTTCCATATTCTCTCTATTTGTGATTAGTTTTTTTTATTGTTTTTTGTATTTAACATTGTTTAGATTTTGCATGCATCTAAAGTTGTATTTTTATACGATTAATAATAAGAAAATTATTTTTATTTTAGTATTTACAAAATTATGAGAATGACTGCCAGTATTAAAACAAACTATTAAAAAGATAATTCATATGTAACCAATTTAAATTATAATTGTTTTAAAATGATGATACAGTACTTAATCTTACCTTTTCTTCTCATTAAACCATAATCATCTTTATGCGTTCTAATTAACTAGCAAGATTAATGAGTTAATGTATAAAACTGTGATCAATTGTTTTAAAAAATAAGATGGATTAACTTTTAAATACTTTAAAACTTTACATTTAACATGAAATTTATTTCCCAATACTGTTTTGATTACTCTAATTTCTTAGAACTGAACCTTCAAGTAAGAATAAAGTCACAAATATATGTTATTTTGCTATATCTTGAAATACTTACATGATATCTTAATAATGACCATTTTCAAACATGCTTGGTTCATGCTTAGATTAAACGTATAGTGATAATAGTTGGGCTAACATAAACCTGCAAATACACCAACAGTCACCCACCCACTCAACCAACACTTACAGTAGGATCCCCCCACTCATACATATTTGGGTTTCTGATCAATCTACCCACCCATACATCCATTAAAGAAATACAATATCCTGAGAAGTATGAGACCAGGTATATATTATTTGAGGGTGCTATGATATAATATAAAATATAACATAACATATAATATAAAATATATAAATGAATGTATAAATGGGTTTGAATAATATTACTATAATCTTTACTGTATTATATCTAAAATAGCTGAAAATATAACAGTTTATAAAACAAGAAACAAACAAGAGGCTAGAGGGAAATTTACATATAACATCCACAAAGATTTCTTGCAGATTACACAACTAGAACATTGAAGACAGTAATCAAGGTTTTTATTTAAATAAAATACTTATGAAGAATAATGGCGTTGCTTAGCAGTGTGTTAACTGTTCAATAAGTTCAAAGTGACTGGAAGTTCCACTGACCTGGAAATTGACATGAAAGGATCGTAAAACAAGATTACTTCCAGTTATTGGCTTTCATAATCATACAGTATATGGGTGATTTCATTATGCTCACTCTTTAATAAACCATTGATTTAAAAAAATCTGTTGTACAAGTTAGGTGTAAAAAAATCACACTTCACTAGAGTTTACATATTATCAACACTAATGGTAAATAAATACATAAAAATAAATCAACGTTGTGGTACTAATTATACTTTCTAATAAAAAATTCAGATTTATTTAATCTTATGATCAAGAGTACTTTTAAAGTGTATTACTCACTATTATAAATATGTAAATTAAAATGCAATTCACGATTTTCAAACAATAACATGCCCATAGTTTATTATCAGCTATTATTACTTAACAATGACTCTTTATCTAAGTTGTCATTCATACAAAATATGCCATAAATAGACTTAAAAGAACCACTCGTGGTTATTGCGTGTTATTGAGGGAGGCTGTTTTGCACATCTATTCTCGACGGTGTTAGTTCAAACTGTTGTCACCAGGATTCCCTATTGAACTGCAGCTCCCAAACCATCATGATGCTGGGTCAACCCTTGGGGGACTACTACGATGCAGTTTCATCAAGCCCTACCCCAGTAATTTTCAGGGCCAAGTAGCGTACTACTCAGCCAATATGCCAATAATATGAGAGTATATATATAATTTTTATTCATGTTGTGTGAGGAAAAAACGCCAAAGTAGTTTTTTTTTTTGTAGGAGCTGTAAATGAATGTCTTGGATGAATAGAGAGAAAACCCTCCGTAGTTTATGAGAGGGTAGTTTAATACGCAATTATGTATGTTTGAAGGGAAATACAGTCAATGTTATTTAGTTGTACGGGGATGGAAAGGTTATAACTGGCAATCATATATGTGTGAGAAGAAGGTAGTGGCAATTTCTGAAAATTGTTGATGCATAAGAGGAGTAAAACTATTATTGTGGAGAATAAACCCTGCAAATAGGTTAATTTTGGATTTTGAGAAAGTTGTTAATGAAACTTCCCATACTTTTTGGAAGGAAGGTAGAAGTAGTTGATATTTATGTTTTTGTACTTCATTATTTCTCCATTTAAATAAGGGGTTTCTGAACAGAACAGCATTTATGGTCGAATTTGCATGTAAGCACCACATGAGGATATTAAGTATAATCATATTATTTAAATTTATAATTATGAATTTTAAATAATTTTTTTCATTTGAATCCTTGACCAAGCATACGGGTCAAGTAGATTACTTGGTATCATAAGATATAGAACTGTTCCATATTGAAATACGAAAATTGGCCATTTTTGAGTAAAAGAATTTTTAATTACTATTAGAAGTTGTTGAAAATGTATGTTCTAGAGTTATCTACAAAAGTAAGATACTGTTTTTCATACTGTATTATGACTTTACTATTGAAATTTCTTACTACCTGGAAGAAAAATGGTTCTATAAACTTATCTTTTTTAATCTTGAACTTGATTGTGTATAGTAAAAAAGTGGTTGTAAAAATATATAAAAGCCCCAAACAAAAGTAGTTGTAGATGTCCCAAACCACACACAATCGTAAAAATCACGTACATGGAAACAGTCACGTCCAGCTCTAAAAGCCAGTACCAACTGACTTCTTTGTTAGGAACAAGACTTGTTCTGTAGAAGAAAATAGTCTACAAAAACATTCTAACTTAATCCTACAAATAGGTACGATTCAAAGTGAAGGACATTTTTCGTTAATTTACTACCACTAATATTTCTTTACTTCACTACCACTACTTTTTTATTACAATTACAGTTAAGTTAGGACAGGTAAGGTTAGGTTTGGTGGCTACTAAAGTTGATCACAAATTGGTAAATCCAATGAAGACTTACCGTCGAATGCGCTCTCCGTGTGTAAGATCTTGGAAACCGATAAGATAAGGCCAGCGATATCGGATTCCTAGCGGATAAAGAATACCACATTAGACGTAGCAATGATTGAGTAACTGTTTTTAGAGCAACATAATCGTTATCAAGTGGTAGTTAATTATTGAAAAAAAAAAAAAAAAAAAAAAAAAAAAAACATTGTGGTAATGAATTTACGGAAAAGATCCAAAGTGTAATTTACTTTGGTCGTTAGACAAAAGATATTTACTCTTTCATCTACTATAAATATCAAATGGGATTAAAATGAATTTTGTTTCATAGTATTCTTGATTAATATGTAAAGATAAAAACTAAGTAATTATTTAGAAAATATTTTTAATTCTTAAATAAAACATTTAACCCTTGTTGTAAATGTTTAGAGAAATACTTTCATTGATAATAAAAATAAGCTACTATTTTAATTGAGTTTTGATATAAATAAGAACATAAATTAAATGATGTGTTTAATAAAATAAATTAACTGACTACATTAAGTTTGTTATATAACATATTGATCATATTACATTTCTTTAATGCAATTAATCGTTCAACTATTGTTAGCTAAGAGTTTATATTGCTATTCAATTCAGGGACAACAAGTTTAAGGAAATATAAAACAATTTATAAAAAAGTAGATGTCATACACTGTGTAATACAATTATTTGTAAAAAGATGTGACCCAAACAATAGTTGATAGAAATGTTTTATCGTCACTGACTGGAGAGGGTGTAAGGTTTCCTATGATGTATTTTTCCTAATCATTTTCGATATATTTCTCTGGGATAAACATTTTTGAAACAAATATGTCTGGTAATAATTAGAAACAGTAAACAACTTAAACACCATTAATGCATTTTTTCTAGTTTTAAAATATAACCAGGTGGTCTTGTAAGTAATTTAGACTAGTTTCAAAGTCAGGAAAAAGAGGAGTTAACTTTTTTGCAAGAGACGACATCACTTGCAACAAAAAGCCAAAAGTCGATTCGCATGCCGATAGGTTATAACGTATATATCCTTCACACCGAACTCAAACCCAGTCATGTAAAACTAATACTGACTTTAACTGATTAGTTACGGCCTCTCCAATATCGTAATTAATGTTAGTTAAAAATACTTGCATATTAAACCCAATTGTAACATATTTTGATACGAACAATTACTAAGCATGAGAAGAATGTGATATTCGAGAATAAAATACCCGTATACTTAAAAACCAATAAAGTGACGTCACAACTCTCTTTCCGAAAACCTGAATTGATCACCAGTTAAGGAAATCTGTAAAACTAAAGTAATTAATCTTATTACTAAAATCCTTGTAGAAGTTTGATTGAATTTCATGTCTACTATTCTTTCTCTCAAAATGAATGATGTTATTTTACCTTTTAATATTTACCTTATTTACAGAAGAGCTACCATTATAAAAGGTAATAACATACCAACAGATCGAAAAATATCTTTTTATAAACGTTTATTTGGACGTTTTGTTGTTCTGAAACTATCCCAAAAAATACACATTCTTAATGGGTCTTCATTTGTCTCATAAAGAATTCATATCAATAACAGACCGTTATCAAATTTGGGCGAGCTGGTGGGCAAGTTGTCTAAGTCGTCAGGACTTTGAGTTTGGGTTAAAGATTGCGCTGGTTCAAATTCAGTCAAGACTGGAAGCTTTTATAAGTAATATTCGCCTTGTACTGTACTGGTTCACAATCTTACTCTGTCTGATAAGTTCCTCACACAGATCAATAGTCTGTGAGGAATGGTCAGAGTAAGGTTGAAGAGGATTTGGCTTGTCTTAAAAAAAAAATAACAATAATCATAATAATAAGACTAAGTTAAATTTAATAGATTTTAAAATTTACTTCTTCCCCTCCTTTTTTAAACTTATTATTTTGTTTTAGTATTTTATTTCTATTTACTACTTTATACGTTTTATTTTAATCTCATAATTAAATCTTTAGATGATTATTTGGTTATGGTTGGATTTGATTGTTGTGTTATCATTCAATAGCTCTGCAGACTGAACAATTTCCTCTGTATTTATAATCTACAATTTATTATGTATTGAAACTTTGTAAAAATTATATTCAATAATGTGATAAAGCACTACTGATGTTTAACATTACTATAATATTCCAAACGTAATGTAGGTCTTTTACTAACATAACAGCTTATTAAAAGGGATTTAGATATAATAAGTTATATTATCCAACATCAACCAAAGGATGTAGAGAGGATTAGTACATAATTTGGTGGAGTGGCACCACTGATGGATCTTTGATGAGAGGAAGTTAAACAACAAATTTGGGTCACTATTCCTAAGACCGACTAGAAACTTCACAGCTGTTCAGTTGTCTACATTGTTGGTGGGCAGCCTCAACAACTTACGGTGGCACCACTGATTGATCTTTGATGAGAGGAAGTTAAACAACAAATTTTAGTCACTATTACTAAGACCGACTAGAAACTTCACAGCTGTTCAGTTGTCTACATTTTTGGTAAGCAGCCTCAACAACTTACGGCGGCACCACTGATGGATCTTTGATGAGAGGAAGTTAAACAACAAAGTTGGGCCTCTAGCACAAAGACCATTTACAAACTTCACAATTTGGCAGGTATTCAACTGTCTACATTGTTGGTGGGCAGCCTCAACAACTTACGGCGGCACCACTGATGGATCTTTGATGAGAGGAAGTTAAACAACAAAGTTGGGCCACTAGCACAAAGGCCACCTTCAAGCTTCAAAGCTGTTCAGTTGTTTGCATTGTTGTTTGGCAGCCTCAAAATAATCAAATAACCCAGCATTGTCGTAGATAATCAAAGTTAGCAACTCTATTACTTATAAAGTATTATATATTGTATGTTAATACATATTTGGCAGGAAAAGAGCCAAGTCATGAAATAGCATTAACAAAGTTATCCTCTTAGGAACACAATTATCATAATGAAGTGAAATAAGTAATTACTGGTATTATGCCAATACAACTATAGTAAAAATGGGATTACATATCGGATTGTAATCTGCGTATAAAGATCAGTTAAACAAAGTAATATCTACTAATTGTTCAATTATTTTTATTAGGAACTAAAAATAGGTAAAAGATCAGAATAAGCTATGCAAATGAATAATTATATAACAATTCAATATCTTAATGAATCCACAAATTTTCAATAAAATACTATTCTTTGTGAACTTAAATTAAATTTTGTATATAATTAATATTTAACTATATTAAATACAAAAATAAAATTTCAAACGAATCCAAATTTAAAGTCTTATATTATATTAAACTTAACTGATCTGTTTATATTTAGTACATTTTCTGAAGAAATATTTAATTGTAACGGCAAAACATGTCTTTAAACCCTTTTTTTTATAAGAAGGCATAGCTGCAAATTTAAAACCAAAGTGAATCATATTTTTATAAGAGAATTTATTTGGAGAGAATATGAATATTTATAAGTAGTGGTAAAATGGATATAAAATATTTTGTTGGTTGCTTTTATAGTGTTGGTAGAAGTTATCGAGATGACATCACACAACTCACTTTATTATTAAAATACCAGTTCAACATTCAGAAGTATTATCGTAGTTAATAACGGTAAAAAGTGTTACCACACTCAGACCCGAGGGACTCTGCAATTGAACAATGTTAAATAAAAGCAGAAATACTGAATTTTACATCATAGTTAAAAAATTGGTAAAAGTAATTTATAGTCGTTTCATAATTTCTCAAGCAGAAAATGTTAATTAATCTATTTTTACTATTTTCAATGACGTGATTCTACAGTATGATTGTTTTTTAAAGTATTGGAATAAATTTAAGATTAAATATAAGTTTACAGAGATAGATTCTTATTGACCTGTACGAAAAAAATATGAAACAAGTGTTCTGTATTCCTATGGCTTTTAATTTAATTACACATCATAACTTACTTTCAATTAAATGTTAAGGAATTGAAGAATAGAGAACACTAAATTGTTATGTATTCGTTTTGATTAAGTGGTTTATATTATTAGTAAATATCCTTAACATATTTACAGGATAATACGAGGAGTTAGAATTATATTTTTTTTAATACTTACTCTTCTTATATAATTTACAAATTTGTACTTATCGTCGTTTTTATATTAAAATCCTTTGAACAGAATGTAGGAATCCCTTTTATGGTTTTATGAAACCACCGTACTTTACCAAATAGAAAAAGAAAAGGTGTAAAGAAAACATGATTATTCGTGTAATACATTATAAATGTTATAAAAAACGTTCTTCTTCAGATTAAATTTTGGTATATGAAATATAAAAATTTACTTTGAAACGTATTTCAAAATGTTTTCAGTTTAATACTTTGTTAAAACCTTTTTATTTATTATTTTTACTCTAGGTTACTGTAAGTAAGTTTTTAAGTAATTACTACGAACGTTAGAGTGTTTTATTAAAAGGTTATTTTATTTTACAGAACAAACTTTGCAAATCTGTTCAGTGTAACCAAGCCCTCTGATTGTGGGTGTAATTAATGTACACAGGTCATGTTTACGCTGTTAGATTGCATTTCAAACCAATTCTACCTTGCAGTGTTGACATTTACTCTACACAAGGTGTCACCGTTGAAAAATAACAATTGTTAGGCGAACTAAAGCTTATGTTATTCACTGTATTAAAAAGTCACAGCCCCCTCTATTAAAATGACCTCATATCCAAATAAACACATATAATAGAACAAGCAAAAACATTTATCCCGTAAAGAGGAATATTACAATATATCTGAAACTAACTTGATTGAAATATGTTAGCTTATTTAAGTATCAACTTGTCCTAACATTTTAAAAATATTGAAAAAATCTAAAAGAATCTGAATATTGAGTATGCCATGTATTTAAGTATGATTGCTATATACTTAGAAAAGTAAACGTAAACTTTTGGTTATTTATTGTGTATAAAATAGCGATTTAATAAATTTTTGTCAAAGTAAAACATTGTTATGAGAACAAAATTGAAACATTTAGAAAATTTTATAACGATTATTTGATTCAGTTTATTATAAAATATAACCATAAAGATCGTGTTTTTAATTGTAAATTTTAAAAAAATGAAAAACCATAAGAAATGAGCATACAGTGTGAACGGACCATCAATTTCAATATACAAAGTTACAATCCCTCTTGACCTACCATTAGTCACTGTGACGTTCTCTAATGTCCAAGCGTAACGCTCCTGGAAGGTAAACTTTATACAATAAATTTATATTTACGTAATACAATGCGGTATAGGTATTAGTAACAATAAACATTCATAAATATTTTACATTAGGTTCAATATTACTAAATAGGTTTTTATAAAGTAAATGTAGAATTTTTTTTTTCAATTTGTATTAATTACAATAAGAACATAACATTGAATATTTAAAATTATTTTCAGCCTTACAAAGCTTTTAACTTCTTTTTTATCATAAAAAAGTAACATTCCCTATGCAAAAAAATTTAATTTACTATTAAAATAATTTAATTCTTACTTATTTATCTTTTTAAATTTGAATGAGGATTGATACATAATATCGGGAAATGTAGTTGTTTGTATGTAAATATTATAATGATTGGCAATAGTTATATCCCTAATAAAAATTAATTATGTCATAAAAACTACATTTAAAAAATCCATAGAAATAGTAAAGTTGCTATTTATCTTTTAGAAATAATACTGGTTAAATTACGTTTTTTCCTGTCAACAGTTCTTCAAACATATTCTGCTATGTACATTTCGAAGCATAGAGCTTCATCATCAGGAGTAGTAGGGATATGGGACATTGACAACATCCCATGAGGAGTTTTCGTCATGTGAGCAGGTCAAACGTCAAGGTCAAGGTCAAAGGTCAAAGGTCAAGGGTCAAAGGTCAAGGTCAAAGGTCAAGGGTCAAAGGTCAAAGGTCAAGGGTCAAAGGGGTCAAAGGTGAGTTTTCGTCAAACGGTGAGTCGGTGGTGGGGGAAGTCACGTGACCTTCCCCCACCCTCTGGCGGCGGTCATATATATTACGAGGTCCTGTGTAAGCACACCGGTCGGCGATCAGTTGTCGGCAAGCCTTCAAGCGTCAAGTACTATTCTCTCCTGACTCTCTGATTCCTGCCTGCGCAGAACTTCTCTGTTGGTGAGTATTTAGAAAATATAGGGTCGGTGTTAGAGACAAGCCTTGAGTCTTTGTGATTCGGCCAGTTTTAAACACCGATCAGTCCTTTAGCCAACTTTGCAAGGCTAAAGTTTGCTAAAGGACTCGCGGGGGATTCCGTGAGAGTGGTGGGACGCACTCTCGGCCAACTTCGACTTGGCAGCGGATACCCGGGTGGGGCCAGCGTGTGACGCACTGGCTTTTCCTCATAAGGCAACTGCCGTTAGGAGTCGTCACTAGGTTCCCTTAGCTTGCTTTTACCCTCCCCAGTGCCGTGTTAGAACACCGATGTGTCTAACACTGAGCCACTTTCTGGTCTTTAGGTATTCTCCGAAACAGTCAATACATTTCCCGTAAAAAGTGGTTTTTTGCTTATATCTCGAAAACGGTGCGTCCTAGAGCCTTGGAAATTTTTTTCGACCCCCGAAAGTCTTTTAGGCCCACCTGCGTACACCATTTCCGACCTATCTATAACAAAAGTTTTCCAAAAATAACAACTTTGAACTTATCTTTTCCCCCACCACTTTGGATCTAGTTTCATTATTTACCGTCCGATTTCGCTCAAATTTGGTACACGTGTACAGATACGCATGCCATACAATATAAACCGTTTGTATTATGTATATGTCATCTCTGGACTTATCTTTACCCCCACCACTCCGGATCTAGTTTCGTTATTTACCGTTCGATTTCGCTCAAATTTGGTACACGTGTACAGATACGCATGCAATACAATATAGCTAGGCTAAAAGTGCATTTTATATAGTATAACAAGGCTAATTGTGTATTTTATATAGTACAAAAAGGGAATTTGAGGGAAATTTTGGGAGGGAAAATTCCCAACAGGTTGGCAGGACTGGGGGCCGCCATCTTGGATCCGGGGCATATATATTACGATGATTTCAGGACAATTCTCATTCAGTCTCAGACCTTTGAACGAGACACATCTAGCAGCTCCGCTATTTACAACGTACATAACCTATAAATTCATTTGCAGATCATCATCATGAACCCCAACCAGATTGCATGCCCCAGATGCGGCAAGCTCGTATCTCGGAAGAACATAGCTCGCCACCTCAAGAGCTGCACCGGGTCTACAACAACCCAGGAGCCTCAACGTCCCTGTCCGGCTTGTGGACTCATGATAACTATCTCCAACCTCAGACGTCACCTCAAGAAGTGTAGCCCCGCTCACCTCAAGAGGAAGGCTGAGAACCCTATACCATCTATTTCCAAGACCGCTCGCATGGATGATGAGCCCCAACCATCAACCAGCGATTCCATCATCAACAATGTGCGCTCTTCGATCGTGTCAGCATACAACACGGTCAAGGAGACAGTGGGACATCTCATCGGAGGACATAAACAATTGGAAATCATTGAAATCGAGAAGGCATTCAAGGGACGAATGAAGACGTACTCCATCGATAACAAGCCTAACA
The DNA here is from genome assembly GCA_035578905.1 of Stictocephala bisonia. Taxonomy (NCBI): domain Eukaryota; kingdom Metazoa; phylum Arthropoda; class Insecta; order Hemiptera; family Membracidae; genus Stictocephala; species Stictocephala bisonia. The sequence continues at coordinate 11,942 of JAQJVL010006459.1, read as the reverse complement.
TCAAGGACCCCGCTGGATTTCTACAACAAGCTCGAGGCCTCGTTCGGGACAAGATCGAGGAGCACGTAAAAGAACAAAATATCAAGACTAACCTCATATTCCTCGTAAAATACAAAAAACCTGTCGGAGATAAGGAAGAGACGAAGAAAATGAACTTCAAGACCAAGAACGAGGTTATCCTACCAACCACTAACATCGAGGACTATCTGGAGGATGCTGAAGGGAAGCTCTTAAAAGAAATGGATGAATTCTACGCCAAGGGATCCGGGTGGACTCTGGCTAAAATTATCGGATTGGAGCTTAGAATCAACCGCTACGTACCACTAAGGGGATCAACCTATATAGAGCTACCACTCAAGATTAAGACCAAATTCGCAGTCCTGAACATACGGAACAATGATCAGAAATGTTTCCTCTGGTCTGTTCTGGCTGCACTACACCCCGTAGACTCCAGAGACCAACCTCATCGCGTTCAACACTATCTACCCTATGAGCACGACTTTGACCAATTCCTTCAAGGCATAACATTTCCCATCAGCCTCGACCACGTCAAGTTATTTGAGAAGAGGTCTGGGATCTCCATCAATGTCTACGCCTACGATGAAAAGTTCGTAGTGTACCCGCTGCTGGTCACGGATAGGGAGCAGCAGAAACACATCGACCTGCTGTATATAAAGGACAAGAACAACGCCCACTACTGCCTAATTCGAGATCTCGTCAGATTATCTGGCCGGCAAATTACAAAACACCATCAAAGAACATGGATATGCCGTAGGTGTCTACAGCACTATGGAAGAGAAGATCTGCTAGCCTCACACATGGAATACTGCAACGACCAAGAAGCTGTTAGGATTGAAATGCCTAAACAGGGCAGCAAAATCAAGTTCGAGGAAGGAAATAGAACTATGAGAGTACCCTTCGCTGGATACGCCGACTTCGAATGCATGCTGACCGCCATTGAGGAGGAGGATGAAAGGATGGACGAGGATGGAGCAGCAAAATCATATACCAAGCAGTATCAGAAGCATGAGGCTGTAAGTTTCTGCTACTATATTGTCTACGCTGATGATCACTACGGAGAACCTGTGGAATACTTTGGATCCGATGCAGCACAAGTTTTTGTTGAGAGTCTGTTCAGAGAGTCGAAGAAAATTGCTCACCTATACTCTTCTGCAGCAGCCAAACCGATGGACCTAACCCCAGAAGATCTCACTACCATCGCCAACTCTACAATCTGTCATATTTGCGAGAAGCCTTTTACTGACCCGGAAGACTACAAAGTCAGAGACCACGACCATCTTACTGGAAAATTCAGAGGCATCGCTCACAACACCTGCAATCTCAAGTTCCGCAAACCTAATTTCATTCCAATCTTCATCCACAACTTGAGCGGCTATGACACACATCTTTTCATAAAAATGTTCGGACTCAATGATGAAACTATTAGCGTCATACCTAATAACGAGGAGCGATACATTTCCTACACCGTAGAGATTGAGGGAGTAGTAAAACTACGGTTCCTCGATTCTTGTCGCTTTATGATGTCCAGCCTCGACTCACTGGCGAAAAACTTAACGACACCACAATTCCGCGAAACATCAAAATTCTACTCTGGAGAGAAACTACAACTACTCATCAAGAAGGGTATCTACCCCTACGACCATATGGACTCCTTGGAAAAATATCAGCTCACCAGCCTACCAGAAAAGAAGGACTTTTACAACAGGCTAAACAAGACGGATATCACAGATGCAGAACACGAACACGCTCAGACAGTATGGAACACATTCAAAATCTCAAACATGGAAGAATACACTCTCCTGTACAACCAGACGGACGTTCTGCTTTTGGCGGACATTATGGAAAACTTTAGAGACGTTTGTATGAACACCTACAAGCTCGACCCAGCATGGTATTTCACCGCTCCCGGACTGGCATGGAGTGCAATGCTTAAAACTACGAGAGTTGAACTGGATCTGTTGACCGACAATGAAATGCGGCTGATGATCGCCCGAGGAATTCGAGGAGGAATATCCCAGTGTTCCAACCGTTATGCAAAGGCAAACAACCCCTATATGGAGGATTATGACATGGACAGGCCTACTACTTACCTCACATATCTCGTCGCCAATAACTTATATGGATGGTCTATGAGCCAGCCTATGGCTTATGCAGACTTTCTATGGGTGCACGATCCTGAAAACATCGACATCATGAGCATACCGGATGACGCTCCTAGAGGCTACATCTTCGAAGTGGATCTAGAGTACCCTCGAGAGCTACACGACACCCATTCGGACTATCCATTGGCACCAGAGCAGCGCATTCCTCCAGGCTCCAAGAACATGAAACTCCTACTCACTCTCTTCAACAAGGAGAAATATGTTCTTCACTACCGAAACCTAAAAAAGTACATCTCCCTTGGCATGCGGGTGAAGAAAATCCATAGAGCTGTCAGCTTTATGCAAAGTACTTGGCTAAAGGCTTACATCGATTTAAACACCGACATGAGAACCAGAGCAACAAACCAATTTGAGAAAGACTTCTATAAGCTGATGAACAACTCAGTCTTCGGTAAAACAATGGAAAACATACTAAACAGAGTGGATATCCGCCTCGCCACCAAGGAAACACAAGCTGATAAGTGGATGGCGCAGCCTAACTTCAAGAGCCGTACCATATTCACAGAACACCTGGCTGCAGTCCATATGAGTAAGACACGTCTGTTGTTCAATAAGGCTATATACTTAGGCATGAGCATCCTGGACGTTTCTAAGTTGTTGATGTATGAGTTTCACTACGATGTAATCAAGAAGAAATATGGTGAAAAAGCACAACTCCAGTATACGGACACAGACTCCCTTACATATATGATTGAAACAGTTGACTGGTATAAAGACATGAAGGAGATGATTCATCTATTCGACACCAGCGATTACTCCGACCCCAACCGTTTTGACATTCCAAGAGTTAATAAAAAAGTGTTGGGTGTGATGAAGGATGAGCTTAGCGGATGTATAATGTTTGAGCATGTGGGGCTACGCTCTAAAATGTACGCTAGCCGGTCTGAAAACGGAGAAGCTAAGAAGGCAAAAGGAGTAAAGAAATCTGTAGTAAAGAATGAACTAGAGTTTTCTGACTATAAGGAGTGCCTCGATAAATTCTGCCTCCTCTACAGTACTGTGGATGTTACGTTGGATGACGCTTTGGAGAGAAATAAAAAGTATAAATCCTGCCAAGTGAATAGAACAATGAATCTAATTAGGAGTCGCCGCCATGAACTGTACAGCATAGAGCAAAATAAAATAGCGCTTTCAGCCTACGATGATAAGCGTTTCATTTTGGAAGGAGGCATAAAGACCCTGCCATGGGGACATTATTCCATCGATGAAGAAGCGATGATTAACCGAGCCGTCTTAGACGCGCTGATGGTGGAGTAAGGAGACGGGTGGGAGCACAAGAGTGCAGGAGGTAGCAAATAGAAGAAGGTCGGCTACCACTTTCCGCAGCGGGGAGGGGCTGCGGAATCCCTTAAAAACCAATAAATATTTTGGTTTACAACAATCTTAATCAGTTATGAATTGGACACAATTCAAACCAGTTATGAATGTGAGAGAAATCATCGCCAAAGAGCTACACGCTCCAGCCAGAAGAACATTTCCCACCAGACCTGTGGAAGTCAAAGGATGGGCTCAACCCATCCGTAGTGCAATGTAAAAACCTCGTACTGGACGAACCTTCTTCTTAATTACGGTAACTCCTACGCCAGGTAAGTAATGTTAAGTTAGTTTTAAGTAAACTCTTTTACCGTCAACCTTTAAAAAAACAATCTGTAAAATAAATTCTGTTATAATATGGACACTTTTGTGAGTTTACATAGACCATCTACCAAAAGACCATCTACAATTTATTAACGGATATCTCCAGCTCTGTGTGAATTTCTATAGAATACCGTACCATCAAGGTGAGGGCGGCCCACATTTAATAAAAAAAAAGCCCGACTGTTCTCTAAGGCAGCCGTAAAACGCAGAAGACCTGAGGCAGTCCTGCAGCTTGGGGCTGGACTAATCCCCGTAAGACCTCAAGTCGCAGTCCGGGCCCTCGTAAGGTACGTGTATGATTAAATGTTACACTCTATGGCTGGACAGTATCCGTAGGTCCTGTGTGTGAGGGAGAGTAACCTAAAAAAAAAAATAAAAAAAAAATAATAAAAAAACACACAAAACCTACTGTAAAAAACAGAATTAAAAAATAATAAAAACAAATTTATAAATAAAAACCCCTTTGTAAGTCTGTACGTCACATTGAAAGGCTTCTCTAAGTAAAGTGTTGTCTTTACTTACAGAGGGACCCAAAAATAAATACAAAAAAATTATAAAAACAATAATTAAATAATACTGGGAGGTAGCATTTTGTTGGTTGGCTACCACCGTAATGAGCGAGGTTGGGGCTCATTACACTAAAATACCCGTGGGGGATACCAGTCCTCTATCGGGCGCGTCCCATGGGAATTGGGCAATGCCCTTCAGTTTTGCCTTCAGCTTACTTGAGGGTAGTGAGGAATTAAATACTCACCGTGAAAAAAAACTGGTTAAATCAGTTTTTCTAAACATTAAAAAACCTTTAAAATTATCTAATAGACTCTTTTAAACTTAGTTTGTGCTCAAAACTACTCAAAACATACAAAAGACCAAACACAAACTCTACATATAAGACTCTTGGTTGACCACCCACCTACTCAACATACAACAACTCTGATAGATCATCCACCTAACCATTACATAAAACCTTTGATAGACCACCAACACACATGAACAACCTACCTACCTACCTAGATAAATGCACTCTATTTACAGTCTGGGTTGGGCTAACCTGGGTTAACACAACGTGGGTTATTAAAGCCCGGGTTAACACAACGTGGGTTATTAAAGCCCGGGTTAACACAACGTGGGTTATTAAAGCCCGGGTTAACACAACGTGGGTTATTAAAGCCCGGGTTAACACAACGTGGGTTATTAAAGCTCGGGAACCTACTCCGTCGTCAATCGTTCCGGTATTAAGGATCCAGCTGGATTCCACCGACAAGCCAGAGAGCTAATCACGGTAAAGATTGCAGAAAACTTGAATGCAGAGAACATCAAGACGCAATTAGTTTTCATCACCGAGTATAAGAAGCAAACAGGAAAACAGAAAAACATGAAAACAGAAAAACAGGAAAAACAGGAAAACAGGAAAACAGGAAAACAGGAAAACAGGAAAACAGGAAAACAGGAAAACAGGAAAACAGGAAAACAGAAAAACAGAAAAACAGAAAAACAGAAAAACAGAAAAACAGGAAAACAGGAAAACAGGAAAACAGGAAAACAGAAAAACTGTTTTTCTGTTTTCCTGTTTTCCTGTTTTCCTGTTTTTCTGTTTTTCTGTTTTTCTGTTTTTCTGTTTTTCTGTTTTTCTGTTTTTCCTGTTTTTCTGTTTTCATGTTTTTCTGTTTTCCTGTTTGCTTCTTATACTCGGTGATGAAAACTAATTGCGTCTTGATGTTCTCTGCATTCAAGTTTTCTGCAATCTTTACCGTGATTAGCTCTCTGGCTTGTCGGAGGAATCCAGCTGGATCCTTAATACCGGAACGATTGACGACGGAGTAGGTTCCCGAGCTTTAATAACCCACGTTGTGTTAACCCGGGCTTTAATAACCCACGTTGTGTTAACCCGGGCTTTAATAACCCACGTTGTGTTAACCCGGGCTTTAATAACCCACGTTGTGTTAACCCAGGTTAGCCCAACCCAGACTGTAAATAGAGTGCATTTATCTAGGTAGGTAGGTAGGTTGTTCATGTGTGTTGGTGGTCTATCAAAGGTTTTATGTAATGGTTAGGTGGATGATCTATCAGAGTTGTTGTATGTTGAGTAGGTGGGTGGTCAACCAAGAGTCTTATATGTAGAGTTTGTGTTTGGTCTTTTGTATGTTTTGAGTAGTTTTGAGCACAAACTAAGTTTAAAAGAGTCTATTAGATAATTTTAAAGGTTTTTTAATGTTTAGAAAAACTGATTTAACCAGTTTTTTTTCACGGTGAGTATTTAATTCCTCACTACCCTCAAGTAAGCTGAAGGCAAAACTGAAGGGCATTGCCCAATTCCCATGGGACGCACCCGATAGAGGACTGGTATCCCCCACGGGTATTTTAGTGTAATGAGCCCCAACCTCGCTCATTACGGTGGTAGCCAACCAACAAAATGCTACCTCCCAGTGTTATTTAATTATTGTTTTTATAATTTTTTTGTATTTATTTTTTGGGTCCCTCTGTAAGTAAAGACATCACTTTACTCAGAGAAGCCTTTCAATGTGACGTACAGACTTACAAAGGGGTTTTTATTTATAAATTTGTTTTTATTATTTTTTGATTCTGTTTTTTACAGTAGGTTTTTGTGTTTTTTTTTTTTTTTTTTTTTTTTTTTTTTTTTTTTTTTTTTTTTTTTTTTTTTTTTTTTAGGTTACTCTCCCTCACACACAGGACCTACGGATACTGTCCAGCCATAGAGTGTAACATTTAATCATACACGTACCTTACGAGGGCCCGGACTGCGACTTGAGGTCTTACGGGGATTAGACCAGCCCCAAGCTGCAGGACTGCCTCAGGTCTTCTGCGTTTTACGGCTGCCTTAGAGAACAGTCGGGCTTTTTTTTTATTAAATGTGGGCCGCCCTCACCTCGATGGTACGGTATTCTATAGAAATTCACACAGAGCTGGAGATATCCGTTAATAAATTGTAGTTATGTAAACTCACAAAAGTGTCCATATTATAACAGAATTTACAGATTGTTTTTTTAAAGGTTGACGGTAAAAGAGTTTACTTACAACTAACTTAACATTACTTACCTGGCGTAGGAGTTACCGTAATTAAGAAGAAGGTTCGTCCAGTACGAGGTTTTTACATTGCACTACGGACGGGTTGAGCCCATCCTTTGACTTCCACAGGTCTGGTGGGAAATGTTCTTCTGGCTGGAGCGTGTAGCTCTTTGGCGATGATTTCTCTCACATTCATAACTGGTTTGAATTGTGTCCAATTCATAACTGATTAAGATTGTTGTAAACCAAAATATTTATTGGTTTTTAAGGGATTCCGCAGCCCCTCCCCGCTGCGGAAAGTGGTAGCCGACCTTCTTCTATTTGCTACCTCCTGCACTCTTGTGCTCCCACCCGTCTCCTTACTCCACCATCAGCGCGTCTAAGACGGCTCGGTCAATCATCGCTTCTTCATCGATGGAATAATGTCCCCATGGCAGGGTCTTTATGCCTCCTTCCAAAATGAAACGCTTATCATCGTAGGCTGAAAGCGCTATTTTATTTTGCTCTATGCTGTACAGTTCATGGCGGCGACTCCTAATTAGATTCATTGTTCTATTCACTTGGCAGGATTTATACTTTTTATTTCTCTCCAAAGCGTCATCCAACGTAACATCCACAGTACTGTAGAGGAGGCAGAATTTATCGAGGCACTCCTTATAGTCAGAAAACTCTAGTTCATTCTTTACTACAGATTTCTTTACTCCTTTTGCCTTCTTAGCTTCTCCGTTTTCAGACCGGCTAGCGTACATTTTAGAGCGTAGCCCCACATGCTCAAACATTATACATCCGCTAAGCTCATCCTTCATCACACCCAACACTTTTTTATTAACTCTTGGAATGTCAAAACGGTTGGGGTCGGAGTAATCGCTGGTGTCGAATAGATGAATCATCTCCTTCATGTCTTTATACCAGTCAACTGTTTCAATCATATATGTAAGGGAGTCTGTGTCCGTATACTGGAGTTGTGCTTTTTCACCATATTTCTTCTTGATTACATCGTAGTGAAACTCATACATCAACAACTTAGAAACGTCCAGGATGCTCATGCCTAAGTATATAGCCTTATTGAACAACAGACGTGTCTTACTCATATGGACTGCAGCCAGGTGTTCTGTGAATATGGTACGGCTCTTGAAGTTAGGCTGCGCCATCCACTTATCAGCTTGTGTTTCCTTGGTGGCGAGGCGGATATCCACTCTGTTTAGTATGTTTTCCATTGTTTTACCGAAGACTGAGTTGTTCATCAGCTTATAGAAGTCTTTCTCAAATTGGTTTGTTGCTCTGGTTCTCATGTCGGTGTTTAAATCGATGTAAGCCTTTAGCCAAGTACTTTGCATAAAGCTGACAGCTCTATGGATTTTCTTCACCCGCATGCCAAGGGAGATGTACTTTTTTAGGTTTCGGTAGTGAAGAACATATTTCTCCTTGTTGAAGAGAGTGAGTAGGAGTTTCATGTTCTTGGAGCCTGGAGGAATGCGCTGCTCTGGTGCCAATGGATAGTCCGAATGGGTGTCGTGTAGCTCTCGAGGGTACTCTAGATCCACTTCGAAGATGTAGCCTCTAGGAGCGTCATCCGGTATGCTCATGATGTCGATGTTTTCAGGATCGTGCACCCATAGAAAGTCTGCATAAGCCATAGGCTGGCTCATAGACCATCCATATAAGTTATTGGCGACGAGATATGTGAGGTAAGTAGTAGGCCTGTCCATGTCATAATCCTCCATATAGGGGTTGTTTGCCTTTGCATAACGGTTGGAACACTGGGATATTCCTCCTCGAATTCCTCGGGCGATCATCAGCCGCATTTCATTGTCGGTCAACAGATCCAGTTCAACTCTCGTAGTTTTAAGCATTGCACTCCATGCCAGTCCGGGAGCGGTGAAATACCATGCTGGGTCGAGCTTGTAGGTGTTCATACAAACGTCTCTAAAGTTTTCCATAATGTCCGCCAAAAGCAGAACGTCCGTCTGGTTGTACAGGAGAGTGTATTCTTCCATGTTTGAGATTTTGAATGTGTTCCATACTGTCTGAGCGTGTTCGTGTTCTGCATCTGTGATATCCGTCTTGTTTAGCCTGTTGTAAAAGTCCTCTTCTTTTCTGGTAGGCTGGTGAGCTGATATTTTTCCAAGGAGTCCATATGGTCGTAGGGGTAGATACCCTTCTTGATGAGTAGTTGTAGTTTCTCTCCAGAGTAGAATTTTGATGTTTCGCGGAATTGTGGTGTCGTTAAGTTTTTCGCCAGTGAGTCGAGGCTGGACATCATAAAGCGACAAGAATCGAGGAACCGTAGTTTTACTACTCCCTCAATCTCTACGGTGTAGGAAATGTATCGCTCCTCGTTATTAGGTATGACGCTAATAGTTTCATCATTGAGTCCGAACATTTTTATGAAAAGATGTGTGTCATAGCCGCTCAAGTTGTGGATGAAGATTGGAATGAAATTAGGTTTGCGGAACTTGAGATTGCAGGTGTTGTGAGCGATGCCTCTGAATTTTCCAGTAAGATGGTCGTGGTCTCTGACTTTGTAGTCTTCCGGGTCAGTAAAAGGCTTCTCGCAAATATGGCAGATTGTAGAGTTGGCGATGGTAGTGAGATCTTCTGGGGTTAGGTCCATCGGTTTGGCTGCTGCAGAAGAGTATAGGTGAGCAATTTTCTTCGACTCTCTGAACAGACTCTCAACAAAAACTTGTGCTGCATCGGATCCAAAGTATTCCACAGGTTCTCCGTAGTGATCATCAGCGTAGACAATATAATAGCAGAAACTTACAGCCTCATGCTTCTGATACTGCTTGGTATATGATTTTGCTGCTCCATCCTCGTCCATCCTTTCATTCTCCTCCTCAATGGCGGTCAGCATGCATTCGAAGTCGGCGTATCCAGCGAAGGGTACTCTCATAGTTCTATTTCCTTCCTCGAACTTGATTTTGCTGCCCTGTTTAGGCATTTCAATCCTAACAGCTTCTTGGTCGTTGCAGTATTCCATGTGTGAGGCTAGCAGATCTTCTCTTCAATAGTGCTGTAGACACCTACGGCATATCCATGTTCTTTGATGGTGTTTTGTAATTTGCCGGCCAGATAATCTGACGAGATCTCGAATTAGGCAGTAGTGGGCGTTGTTCTTGTCCTTTATATACAGCAGGTCGATGTGTTTCTGCTGCTCCCTATCCGTGACCAGCAGCGGGTACACTACGAACTTTTCATCGTAGGCGTAGACATTGATGGAGATCCCAGACCTCTTCTCAAATAACTTGACGTGGTCGAGGCTGATGGGAAATGTTATGCCTTGAAGGAATTGGTCAAAGTCGTGCTCATAGGGTAGATAGTGTTGAACGCGATGAGGTTGGTCTCTGGAGTCTACGGGGTGTAGTGCAGCCAGAACAGACCAGAGGAAACATTTCTGATCATTGTTCCGTATGTTCAGGACTGCGAATTTGGTCTTAATCTTGAGTGGTAGCTCTATATAGGTTGATCCCCTTAGTGGTACGTAGCGGTTGATTCTAAGCTCCAATCCGATAATTTTAGCCAGAGTCCACCCGGATCCCTTGGCGTAGAATTCATCCATTTCTTTTAAGAGCTTCCCTTCAGCATCCTCCAGATAGTCCTCGATGTTAGTGGTTGGTAGGATAACCTCGTTCTTGGTCTTGAAGTTCATTTTCTTCGTCTCTTCCTTATCTCCGACAGGTTTTTTGTATTTTACGAGGAATATGAGGTTAGTCTTGATATTTTGTTCTTTTACGTGCTCCTCGATCTTGTCCCGAACGAGGCCTCGAGCTTGTTGTAGAAATCCAGCGGGGTCCTTGATGTTAGGCTTGTTATCGATGGAGTACGTCTTCATTCGTCCCTTGAATGCCTTCTCGATTTCAATGATTTCCAATTGTTTATGTCCTCCGATGAGATGTCCCACTGTCTCCTTGACCGTGTTGTATGCTGACACGATCGAAGAGCGCACGTTGTTGATGATGGAATCGCTGGTTGATGGTTAGGGCTCATCATCCATGCGAGCGGTCTTGGAAATAGATGGTATAGGGTTCTCAGCCTTCCTCTTGAGGTGAGCGGGGCTACACTTCTTGAGGTGACGTCTGAGGTTGGAGATAGTTATCATGAGTCCACAAGCCGGACAGGGACGTTGAGGCTCCTGGGTTGTTGTAGACCCGGTGCAGCTCTTGAGGTGGCGAGCTATGTTCTTCCGAGATACGAGCTTGCCGCATCTGGGGCATGCAATCTGGTTGGGGTTCATGATGATGATCTGCAAATGAATTTATAGGTTATGTACGTTGTAAATAGCGGAGCTGCTAGATGTGTCTCGTTCAAAGGTCTGAGACTGAATGAGAATTGTCCTGAAATCATCGTAATATATATGCCCCGGATCCAAGATGGCGGCCCCCAGTCCTGCCAACCTGTTGGGAATTTTCCCTCCCAAAATTTCCCTCAAATTCCCTTTTTGTACTATATAAAATACACAATTAGCCTTGTTATACTATATAAAATGCACTTTTAGCCTAGCTATATTGTATTGCATGCGTATCTGTACACGTGTACCAAATTTGAGCGAAATCGAACGGTAAATAACGAAACTAGATCCGGAGTGGTGGGGGTAAAGATAAGTCCAGAGATGACATATACATAATACAAACGGTTTATATTGTATGGCATGCGTATCTGTACACGTGTACCAAATTTGAGCGAAATCGGACGGTAAATAACGAAACTAGATCCAAAGTGGTGGGGGAAAAGATAAGTTCAAAGTTGTTATTTTTGGAAAACTTTTGTTATAGATAGGTCGGAAATGGTGTACGCAGGTGGGCCTAAAAGACTTTCGGGGGTCAAAAAAAATTTCCAAGGCTCTAGGACGCACCGTTTTCGAGATATAAGCAAAAAACCACTTTTTACGGGAAATGTATTGACTGTTTCGGAGAATACCTAAAGACCAGAAAGTGGCTCAGTGTTAGACACATCGGTGTTCTAACACGGCACTGGGGAGGGTAAAAGCAAGCTAAGGGAACCTAGTGACGACTCCTAACGGCAGTTGCCTTATGAGGAAAAGCCAGTGCGTCACACGCTGGCCCCACCCGGGTATCCGCTGCCAAGTCGAAG
>JAQJVL010006458.1:0-29006 GCA_035578905.1 Stictocephala bisonia | reverse complement strand
ATAAAAATGTTTATCAGAAAAATGAAAAAAGAAGTCTTAATTAATTAGTGAGCATTCCCATATGAACTAATCCAAACATATGTTATTGTACATTGTACCATTATTTAAATTATGTAAATAAAGATCATGTCTGTTTTGACTCTTAACTTGTAATGCAATAAATTAACTTTCATATAAACCAAAAATATTCATTAATTATATAGGTAAACTTTATTTAGAAAAATTAAATGATGACTCAACGAAAATTAACTTATTCTGTAGGTTCCAGTTTTGAAAGATTTAGCTTCTTTTAACAAGAAAGTTAATACTTTTAAATCCTTGTGATTGATGCCATGGAGCCAATATTTGCAGGAAGGAAAGTTCTCTCAGGTATCAAACTTTCCTTATTTATTTTCATTTAAACAATAGTAGGTTCATTGCCATTCAATGTAAAACACATTACACAAACATGAATAAAATGTAAGGTTAAGGCTGATTAAATGAAAATAAAAGTCAGATGTGACAATATATATTTTAGTAGGGTATGAAAATAATGTATGCATCAGTATAAAGCAATTACAAAAGTTATCTCAATTTACATGTTTCTCTTAATTATTTTTTAAACAGTACATTATTTATTTAAATATTATGTGAGTTTTGTTTTTGATTAATTTCCAAAGGGAGAATCATCCTTCATAATGTATTGAATAAAAGAAAGCCCAAAGTTTGTTGAGTGTGGGTGCAGTCATATTTGTGGTGGACAAGCTGCAAAGGCAATCTGTGTGAGTTTAGTTACTCAAGTAGTAAGTAAATAAACTATTAAAGCTATGTCAACATATTAACGTTTCATGAAGTGGAGAAGTGGTTGGGAATTGCTTCAATGTCATGCAGCCTATAAGTCTAAAAAAATGTATAAGTACAGTAACATTATTTGATAATCCACATAGAGGCATTAATTTTTAATTGGCAGCTTATCATATGTATTTATGTTTAACCTATTATTAAAAATATTTTAAAAACAAAATATTTATGAAATAATAAAAACCTTGTACTTTCAATTTTAGATATCGAACAATCAATTGAAAATGCACTTGCTTTGATCAATTCCAAGGATCTTGGTGTTGAAGTTGATAATTTACAATCAAACAAAAACTCAACTGTCCCTTCACAAGTAAGTAAACACATAATTATTTGCAGATTAACAATAAGTTAAATGCACTCTACACAGAGGTTGTTCTTCTACATGTTGAAGAAAAAAGTGATTTACCCAGAAATAAAGACACACACAACCACAATATCCGAAATTCAAAAGTTATTATTTTCCTAATCATCAGACAACAATCTACACCAAAATCCATCATATATAGGACATTTAATACACAACTATTTACCAAACCACATTAAAGAAATGAGAGGAAAAACATTTTAAAATCTTCAACATAATTGACATGGGAGCAATCCATTTTACAACCGGCATGAATTCTTTGAATCTGCAAACAAATAAAATTTAATTGTTATTAACTTTTTAGCTGTAAATTAATTCACTATATTTTGTTATTCTAAATTATTCTGTCCTGCACATTCATGAATAAAATTATTATTCTTATTATGGGCATATATGTTACTGGCCACTTTAAGTAATTTATTATAATAATCAGCTCTTTATAAATTACAACTTTCTATAACAACTAATTCAAAAGTTTACCTGAAAAAGCATAGAAATAAATCAAGTTTGTGACTAATCAATAGTGCAAAGTTAACTTATTCCCTGATAATATGAATCCATGGAACAATGGAATCTGACAATGTAAAACACAAAATACATAAACAAATCCAATAATCCAAAAACATCATACCGCCAATCCAAGAGATTGTTTTAATCTTTTCATGGTCGAAGTATGTAATTTAGACATTAGAAATGAAAAATGTTCAATTATTATTTCAGCAATTGACATTTGTTATTTTTATTTCTTATTCCAGGGCTGGACCTGGTTTTAATTATACTGTTACCTTATTGGTGATGACGGTTGATCCTGCAGGTTTTCTGGTTGTTCAGAAGCAAATTTCACCTCTAAAGTGTGATGGCACCATTAAAACTATCTGTTAGAAATTAAAGTTGCATTTTCTATTCACATTGGTTGTACTTTGTTTCACTATGTATGAGTGTGGAACAGTGCAGCTCGACATGAGGTATCACCACTTGTGTTTCTACATGTTTTTCAGTTTCTGGTATCAGCTGGAGGTTGGGTAAACTTGCCTGGATGGGTAGGCCAGTGTGCTGATCCCCCCCTCCCCATTCACGTACAGTATGATGAGTAGGCTGCTTCATTCTGAATGAGAGAGTTGTCGGTGGCAGCGTTGACAGATTTCTCGGTGTTGTCATATTTGTTGCTTCTGCTTTCTATTTTATTGAAAGCATTGAAGCATTTCTATTTTATTCAATATTCTATTGAAAATTATGCTATCATGAAAATCTTCTTTTTTGTTAAAATTATACTGTACCATAATTGGACATATACAGGATACCGTACAACATATAGTCTCTTCAATAAAAAATAATATTTTGTAACAGCATAATTTTCAAAACAATTAAAGAAATGGAAGACAGCAACAGCAAAATATGACAACACTGATAAATCTGTCAACGCTGCCACTGCTGCCAGTGTCAACTCTCTTCTTCAGAACAAAGTGGCTCTCTCTTCTCACACACACCCTTGTCGCCGAATTCCCACTGCCAACTTATATAAGCACCAGTACCAGAAAAACATGCAGAAACAGTTAAGCCACACCGGTGTAGCTGCTGTACAATTGAAAAAAGGAAATGTAACTTTAATTTTTAACATATATTTTTAGTATCACAGATCGGAGATGGTTGTTTGTGTCCACAGCAAACCCTTAAAGCTGTATGTATACCTTGGGTATTTCTAAACGAGCAACAAACATGATAGCTGGACCGTCACAAATTTGTGATCTCCCAGATATGGCAGCTACAACACAAAATACAAAAGGCTCTTTTGAGGACCAAGCTCATTTTAAAATAATGGGTTCTGTTTTAAATGTAGTCCAATTTAACGCTTATGGCTTAAGCATCGCGAAGAGAGATTTCATCAGAAGGGTCCTTCTAGAAAACAATGTTGATATCCTTGCATTCCAAGAGACCCATATCAACGATAATAATAGTGCAAGAGGCAATATTCCTGGATACAGACTTGTTGATTCCATTGGGCATAGGGTGTATGGTATTGCAACTTATGTAAAGAATGACATAGACAATGTGTCAATTACTCATAAGAGCTCTAATAGTGACATCTTTGTCTTGGCAATCAAAGTGTCAGAAACTACAAAAGTAAATGTTTATAAGCCTCCCAACATCCAGTGGCCTGACGATAGGGTTTTTGTCATGTTTTTAACACCTTGTACTCTATGTGGGGGACTTCAACAGTCACCATAGCCAATGGGGCTATAACACCAACGATGAGAATGGCAGAAAGCTTGCTGACTGAGCTGAAATGAACAACCTTTTCCTGATCTTTGATGCTTAAGATTCAGCCACTTTTAATTCAGGTCATTGGTGTCAAGAATACTCCCCCAACTTAAGCTTTTGATCATGTGAAGGATCATCAAGCCCAAAACCAATTAGGAAAGTTCTTGATGCTTTTCCCCACTCTCAACATAGGCCAGTGCTGGTCTCATTGGGAATCCAAATTCTCATAATTCAATCTTTTCCAAGGCCTAGATGGAATTTCAATAAAGCACACTGGGAGGCCTTTACCTCCAGGGCCTAGCATGAGGTTCATTCCAACTACAATAAGAAATTACGATCGTTTCACTAGTCTCGTCTTGTCCATTGCTAAAGCTTGCATACCGAGTGGATACAGAAAGGAGTATAGGCCTATACCAGGATGGAGTAAGGAGTAAGATGACCTATACAAAGAGTTTTATGCCACTGAAAACTCCAACACAGCTATTCTGCAGCCGCATTCTCCAGACAGTGCCAGGAGACAAAAATGAGTTAAAATGTTGAAGATATAAACTTTACTCACAGCAGTAGAAAAGTCTGGTAACTTTCAAGGAAACTCTCTACTGGTGAATTTCTAAATCAAAGAGAAGTGCTCCACCCGAAGTAAGATAGCTAAACGGATATTCAGCTTATCGAAGTCAGCTTCAAACAGTCATGTTCTGACAAACACGTGTTTACAAAACTAAATGAAATTAAAAAGAGCCAATTGGCACCCCTGGAAGTCTCCAGAAATTTCATGGAGGAAGGAATAGATAGGGTGATTTCCGCTATACCAGCAGGGAAAGCAGCCGGTCTTGACAGTATCTTTCCGGAATTTCTGAAGCATGATTGTAGCCAGTGCCGGACTGGCAGCTTTCTGGGCCCTTGGCAAAATGTTTTAGTGGGCCCCATTTCCCCTACCTACATACACCATCCTAATCAAGTATGTGGTTCACACTAGTTTAAAATACATTAGGCCTACAAAGAAATCATTTTGTAAATACCTTATAATTTCAGAAAATTAGGTTTTAAATGTGTACAACGCATATATATTTTTAAATAACTTTATTTATTATATTAACAACTTAATTAAAAACTCCAATTGGTTCCAACTTCAAAGAGAACGATTAAAACATTAATTTTGTTTTTAGTTCTTCACTTGAGCAAGCGATTTCGTCTATAACCTGATTCTTATTAATGATTTTAAACAAATCCCTTTCACAATTCATTAGGATTAAATTACTCAAAAGCTCTTGGCCTAAAGAATTTCTCAGCTTTGTTTTTATGATTTTTAGTTTTGAAAACACTCTTTCACAAGAAACTTGAGTACATGGGATAGATAGTAAGTATTTATATGCTGAATATAAATTATTGAAAAGACCTGATTGAGAGGACAGATGATATAATACTGTGAATGCACATGATAAACATTGTGAACACTTAACGTTTGTTTCAATTTGACATAGAGAACCATCATTACCAGCAAACCATTGTTGTTCGCAAGATAAATTTGCATCACGATCTTTTACCAAAGATAACTTAAATACGTCATAGTTGGTAGCAAACTGTTTGAGTTCCGTGATAAGTTCGGATCTACTACTTTTGGTTACATCTGCTAACTTTGTTAATGAAGTTGTAGACATATCAAGACTGAAGTTATTCAGCATCTTTTTAAAGTTTTTGGGATCCAAAACAGCACAGTCTCGTAATAAATCCTCATTCACTACAAAGCGTTCCTCAATACTGTTCATAGCACAATCCAAAATATTCAAGTATAGAGCTTTAAACTTTTGTGTTGGAGAAATGAAATTTGATTCATCCTGAGTAAGTTCTCCTGGCATTTTCTTTTTCTTCCCAATTATTTTTTCTGGGAAATCCACTTCCATTTGTAACTCACTGGTTACACATTACCACTGTACGTGTATATGTGGGCGGGTGGGTCATTGCCACTGTACGTGTATGGGTGGGTGGGTGGGTCATTGCCACTATACGTGTATGGGTGGGTGGGTGGGTCATTACCACTGTACGTGTAAGGGTGGGTGGGTGGGTCTATACCACTGTACGTGTATGGGTGGGCGGGTGGGTCTATACCACTGTACGTGTATGGGTGGGCGGGTGGGTTAGACCCTTATACCACTGTACGTGTATGGGTGGGCGGGTGGGTCAATACCACTGTATGTGTATGGGTGGGCGGGTGGGTCAATACCACTGTAAGTGTATGGGTGGGCGGGTGGGTCAATACCACTGTATGTGTATGGGTGGGCGGGTGGGTCAATACCAATGTATGTGTATGGGTGGGCGGGTTGGTCAATACCACTGTAAGTGTATGGGTGGGCGGGTGGGTCAATACCACTGTAAGTGTATGGGTGGGCGGGTGGGTCAATACCACTGTACGTGTATGGGTGGGAGGGTGGGTCAATACCACTGTAACATAAAATACCCCCACTATACGTGTATGGGTACAGTAGTAATTTCCCACCCGCCCTCCCATACACGTACAGTGGTAATTGCCCACCCGCCCTCCCATACACGTACAGTAGTAATTGCCCACCCGCCCTCCCATACACGTACAGTAGTAATTTCCCACCCGCCCTCCCATACACGTACAGTGGTAATTGCCCACCTGCCCTCCCATACACATGCAGTAATAATTTCCCACCCGCCCTCCCATACACGTACAGTAGTAATTGATAGTACACTAAGTACACTAAGTGTTCGTTGATACAAGTAGTGTACTTTTTACACATTGATAGTAGTCTATCAAAATTAGCCTCGTCTCTCATTTTTCGGATTTGTTGTAACAAACTTTCTACTAAACTCCATGCTACAGAATAATCCATATTTTTGCTCTGTAAATAGACAGACACTGGGGAAGTTGCTTTGAATAAATCTAAGATGACCGAAGAAGTGAATATATTTTCAAATTTGGTCCACTGGCTAATGAGTGTTCGAACTGTAAACTTCGTTTTACAGTCAAAGTTTCCTTTAGAAATGTCTATTGATACATGAAACAGATTTATCAACTTCCAAGATTCATTGAAGTCAAAATATTTTATGTCCAAGAGAGATTCAAAGTCAACTATGGAATTTAGTGCTTTGTGCTTGCTCCACCATCTAGTTGCGCCGATTTTTTTTAGCCTATATAGCTTTTCTTGGCCTTTAAACGTGCTCTTGTGTTCTCCGTCCAAACTGTCATTCTTTTGTAAGACTGACTAAGGAAACAAGCTGTTTCTTCCACCAAACCAAACAGATTTTCTGTCTGAAGACAATTTACTGTAGAGTCCTCCACAACCAAATTCAATACATGTGCCATGCAGTGAGTGTATATTATATTGGGGTTTTCTTTCTTCAAATGGGCTTGTAATCCATTATAGCACCCTTTCATGTTCTCAGCCCCATCGAAGGAACATGCAACTACATTTGTGATGGGAATTCCATATTTAGTCAAATCTGTTTTAATTTTCTGGAATAGTTCCTGTCCACTAGAATCTTTTATGTCACATAAGTCAAGGAGACGTTCATAAACCTTTCCTTGAACAACATATCTAACGCAAATCGCTAGCTGGTCCATGACTGCTATATCTTGTGTAGAATCAATCATTAAACTGCAGATTATGCTATCCGATAAATCTTTTAAAATCATTTGCCTTCCAATCGTGCCGATTGTTTTTATTAATTTGTTAATAAACGTTTTTGATAAGAAAGTTACCAATGATCCTCTCCCAGAATGCGCCTTCCCACTCCTCGATTGTTCACTCTTTTGTAGTTTCTTGATTCTTTTCTTCTTACTTTCTTCTATGCACTGTTCAACGTGGGTCTTTAATATCACATCGTATTCTGAAATAAGTAACACCAGCTCTAAAAAGTTTCCATGATTTCCTGTTTGGCCAAGAGAATGACTTGCCTCTTCATTCCGCCTGTAAGCCAACCCTTGTCTTCCAATAAAAAGAGTTATGTCTATAAGGCGTTGAAGAACTTGCCTCCTCATTTCAATTTGCTTTTCTCGATATTTTGCTTGATTTATGTTCCGATAAGATTCAATATCTTGTTCTTTGCACAGCTGAAGAGCTGCTGTGACAGAACTTTGATGGTATCCCGAATTTTCGTGAATTTCCACAGCCTTGTATATATGTTTGTATGTCACTTCATGTCCAGAAATGAATGAGGATTCCCTGTTGTCTTTTCCACCACAGGCCATGCATGTTGAACAAAACACTTTATTTATTTCAAAAGAGTATGAAAGCCATTTTCTGTTTCCAAATTCGAAAGCTGTTTTTATTTGGAGGGGGGGCTGTAAAAAGACCGTGCCCGGGTGTCAGTGTCACTGGCCATTAATCCCTTAATAAACTACAAGATAATATTATTATGACTAATGAGTCTAGTAGTTAGTTAATTGTAAGATTTAAATTGATAATAAAAATTACTCGCTTTAAAGTCACGAATGACTTTTAGTGTGTAAGTTACCTTACTACACTAAAAGTAGTAGTTGTATTTTCACTATGGAATGGAAACTTACAATTTAAAAAAATCACAAATTACAAGATTAATAGATCTAGTATTAAAAAAAGTTAAACCTAAATTAATATACAGCATATGAAAATCCCCTTTTTTATTTTTTTCAACTTACCAACAACAATTAGGCCTACTTTTTAGAAAAGTACGAATCTAAAACTTTATTTGATTTCTTTAAATTTACCTCTCGTTCCTTCTTAAGTTTTCGCTTGAAAGCCCCCACTTGGCCTAGGCGGTCTATTCATTTTTTAAATATTTTAATAAATAATACACTATAACTACATCACTAAACTACGCACTAAACTGAACTACGCACTAAACTACGCACTATGCTGCAATATCAAAATTATTAAAAAAGAAAAAATACAGAGTTGCGAACGTGCACTTCACAGTGAGTGTATGAATAGACTAACCACACAGTTGCAGAATGCAGACGAACAGACGCCAGCCACAGGACATGTCGCGACATGAGCTGCTCACAACTGATATGAATGGCGCGGCGCGGCGGGCGCCTGTAGCTCGATGGACGGATAGTAAAATAGTCCGATGGTACGGTACCAACATATTTTTATATGACAACAATACAATCTGCTACGCATAATAAAGTGATAGTGTACTATTCGTGTTCTAGCAGATAATTTCATACCAACAACTAGTTCTTATAATTACATATAGCTAATTTGCAAAGTATTATTTTATTTCGATATACACATGGTTTTTTTTTTCACTTGAGGCCCGAGGGCCCCTTGGGCCCTGGGCCCTCGGCATTTGCCGACTTGCCGACCTGGCCAGTCCGGCACTGATTGTAGCAAAGTGAAATAATGGCTTCAACTGTCTACAAAAAGATACTAGCTACAGGCAATTTGCCAAAAGTTTTTAAGCTGTTCTGAGGCCTGGCAAAGACCCAGAACAAGTGGAAAGTTATAGCCCAATATCTCTTCTTAGTGTTTGTTATAAGTTGCTGGAAAGACTGTTATACAACAGAATATCACCCATTCTCGATTCTAATGTTCCAGTTGAGCAGGCTGGTTTTCGCTCTGGCCGAAGTTGTAGTGACCAGATCCTTGCTCTGACATTATTTATTGAGAATGGGTTTGAAAAAAGTTAGAAACATTTGTAGCTTTTGTTGATCTCACAGCGGCTTATGATACAGTATGGAGCAGTTTTGTTATTAAAGTTCTACAGCCTCCTTCCCTGTCCCTTTCTTTTGCGACTTTTCGAGTCGATGCTTAGTGCCAGGTTAATAAAAGTTTATCTCGGTCGTGAAGAAAGCTCTTTTAAACAGTTGAAGAATGGTCTGCCACAGAGGTCCGTACTTGCTCCAATTTTATTTAACATGTATACTGCTGACATCCCAATCACCAAGTCTAGAAAATTTATATATGCAGATGATGTTGCTTTAGCTTATCAACACAAGGACTTCACAGCTACTGAAGAAACACTCACAAATAATCTTGCAACCCTCAAAAAATATTTTAGAATCTGGAAGCTGAATCCTAACCCGTCAAAAAATGAAGTAGCCTGCTTCCACTTAAGTAATCTACTAGCTAACCGAAAATTAAACGTCTTTCTAAATGGTGCAAAACTCCACCACAATGATCATCCACAGTACCTGGGAATAACGTTAGTTCGATCACTGACATTTAAGAGCCATCTTCAAAAAACAGCAGGTAAAATTAAAACCAGGGCAAATGTACTACATTATATTGCCGGAACAACTTGGGTAGCCAACACACACATCCTGCGTACTACTGCTTTGTCATTGGTTTATTCAGCTGCTGAATACAATGCTCCCGTATGGCTAAATAATGTACTCACTAAAGCGATTGATGCCCAACTTAATAGAGCCATAAGAGCTATTATGAATCTTGAAACCCACCTCTACGTACTGCTTTCCAATTGAGTAGATTAAATTTCTCGCTCAATACTAGCTGGGCCATAACGTGAATTAGATTTGATTGATGTAATAAGTTCCTTATTAACGATCCGTCAATACCTGTAGGTGGGATGAACCTTCCTCGTAGGGAGTAGACATTGTTGAATTGGTTCTGAACTAGAGTGGGCAGATGTAATTACTGGAAATACAAATGGAGATTGACATTAGATCAGTTATGTGATTGTGGAGAATCTATCCAAACAATGGATCACATAGTTTCAGACTATCCCTTGCGCTGTTTTACGGAGGGATTAGCTAGCATAAATAGAATCAGTGAGGCAGATCTTAAATGGGTTGATGGCTTGGATTTAGCTCTGTGAAAGGAGATTATTTCTATTAATACCTAGTGACTTGGATTTTCCAAGTTAAACACAGCTTTTATCTAATTTTAAAATCAAAAAAAAAAAAAAAAATAGTAGCTGACAAAAACCATACAGGGTTGGGAAAAAGTCTGGAATATATTTATTAATTTCAAAACCATTGAAGGAAATATAAATGAAACTTTGTAGTTATGTACATGTCCCTATACCAAACATTAGATATATTTTACTTGTTGTTCACATAGCCAGGTGATGGCCCATGAAGGAAGTCTTAAAAATGTTGAATGTAAACCTTCGTCGAGTTATACCTCATTTTAAAAGGTCTTTGTTTGTAAAACACATGAGTCCAAACCTGAGGTCAAAAGGATGACCCAGTTAGAAAACACAGCCACTCAAAGAATTTAATGTCAGGGTTGGGCAAAAGTCTGGAATGTATTTATTAATTTTAAAACTATTAAAAGAAAAGTAATGAAACTTTGTAGTTATGTACATGTCCTTATACCAAACACATGACATATTTTACTTGTTTTTTGCATATCCAGGGCATGGCCCATGAAAGAAGTCTTAAAAATTTTAAATGTAAGCCTTCCTCGAGTTATACCTCATTTTAAAAGTCATTGTTTGTACAATACAAAAGTGCAAACTTGAGGTCAAAAGAATGACCCATTCACAAAATACAGCAATTTAAAGAATTTAATCTTATATTACTAAATCTTCTCAGTTATTTATTTAATAGTTTCAGGTCCCTGTTGCTGAGTATGTTGTTGATTGTTAACAATCGTAACAAACGACTGTTTTATAAACATAGATATGCTATTTAATTATATAATAAGAAGATAAAAATAAGAACAATTTATTAAAAACACTTTTGACAGTAGTTTTACTTAAAATAGTTTAAGTATATTATCATAATAATTTATTACTTATTTTTTGTGAAATTTAATTTATCATATTCAGTTAGATAAATTATAGCTCTATACAGCTATAGATAATAACTATCTTGCCTTAGTCTTCAGCAGTGTTAGTTATATGACATCAAATTCTTTGAGAGGCTATATTTTCTGAACGGGTCTTTCATTTTGACCTCAGGTTTGCACTCTTGTGTTTTACAAAGACCTTTAAAATGAGGTATAGCTCAAGGTAGGCTTACATTTAAAATGTTTAAGACTTCCTTCATGGGCTATTCCCTGGATATGCAAAAAACAAGTAAAATATGTATATATGTTTGGTATAGGGACATGTAAATAACTAGTGTAAACCAAATCAAAATAGTTCAATGACATTTTAGGTGGTGTTGCCATATCGTTTCTGAGAACCACTTAACCACATGTATCATCTATGACAAGTATATGTATGTTCAATACTGTCAATTTAATTGGAATTTTGTTTACAAAACAACTGTATGATCATATTAAAAGACCTCTAGTACGTAGTGGTAAAATTAACTATGTTATGTGTTAATCCTGTAATTTTTATAGCATTATAGTAATATAAATATTTTATATTCTGTAGAAAGTACTATTAAGTAATGTTTATCAAGTGAAATAGCTGTTTTTATCCGTAATTATATCACTAAATATATATATATATATATAAATAACCAAAACACGTGCATTATAACACAAACACGTTAACTATTTAGAAAAGACGTCAGGTATCATGACGAGACTGCGCAGTAGACTGTAATGTCATATGGGTGAAATCAGCTGGTTTGTTTATTCTATTAAATACTGGTAACTAAATCCATCAATTACACAGAAACATTCAGCTGAATAGTTAAGCAAGTTATTTACCACTTATCAGCTGGAATTATAATTATGGGAATTAGAACAGTATTTTTTGTTTATTTTTGCAATTTCACCAATTTGATGTCATTGGAGATGTGCGTGATACCTAGAGCCTTCTTTTCTATGTACCATGGTTTATAATAACAAGTGATAGTGTTTGTTTACTGCAAAAGATGTTCAGACAAATCATCAATATTTTCATCAAATTTATATTTGACATTATTGGGCGAGAAGTGAGGAGGGGGGCTTCACATGCCACAGCTATCATTGGACTATTTCGGTGCTGTTTACACTGCAAAGTTTCATTACTTTTCTTTTAATAGTTTTAAAATTAATAAATACATTCCAGACTTTTGCCTAGCCCTGACTTAAGTTCTTTGAGAGGCTATATTTTCTGACTGGGTCATCCTTTTGACCTCAGGTTTGGACTCTTGTGTTTTACAAACAAATACCTTTAAAATGAGGTATAACTCGACGTAGGCTTTAAAACTTCCTTCATGGGCCATTACTTGGCATTTAAAAACCAGTAAAATATGTCTAAATGTTTGGTATAGGGATGTGTACACAGCTGCAAATTTTCGTTATATTTCTTTCAATGGTTTTGAAATTAATAAATATATTCCAGACTTTTGCCCAACCCTTTTATATAGTAACACAAATAATATTTTGTGATTACTTCCATACCTGGGAGATCACAAAATCGTGACAGTCCAGCTACCAGATTTGTTGCTCGTTTAGAACTTCTCAGGAGGTACGTATAGCTTTAAATATTTGCTGTGGACTCGAACTACATCACACCCTGTAGGTGGGATGAACCTCCTTCATAGGGAGTGGACACTGTTGAGTCAGTTCCAAACTGGTATGGGCAGATGTAACTACTGGAATTACAAATGGGGCAATCCACTAGATACACTAGATCAGTAATGTGATTGAGGGGAGTCTACCACAAATCTGTAGGAGATTGAAACAAACATTTTTCTATCAAGGTATTTGCTAAGTTCGTGGTGGTGATATTAAAACAAACAAATTCGAGGACAGAGGTTAGTTTTTACATGGAAAAAGTTGTTTATGAAACTGACTTTCTACCTTAATTTGATTAAAACTACAAGTTCTATTAAACTAAAACAGTTTGAAAATCCTACTAAAGTGAGCTATGTATATGTTGTCAAAACACTAGCTGAGTCCAAGTAAACAGAGGTGAACCTTTAAGTCTCACAAGAATGGTTTGGACTTTAACACATCTCTTTGTTGAGGTTTTGACAGTGGTAATCTGACATTGTCGGAACTTGTGGCATAGCGCTGTAACCTAGATACTTGGGGACACAGTGTTAAGACAAGTCATGGAGATCGTGGTGCTAGCTTCTGTTCTTGATTCTCTTTATATTGACACAGAGTATGGTTGCCATCAAAATGGACACTGCTAGAGGTGTCTGTTTTTGATGGTAGGGTGGGTTCAGATGTTGTCTAGAGAATAAAACCGAGTATCAGGCTTGTCAGTTAGCTGAAAATAATACCAATGATGTGGTTTGGATCCATGTTAAGCTGTAGGTCTCTATTAATTAACATTAGTCAAAATCAGTTAGTAATCAGCCTACATAAGTCATCCATACTCGCCCTACATTCATATTTGTCACAAGCCTCCAAACATCTGTTGGTTTATTTCTCTAAGAATATTGGTAGTGTTATACAGTACAGACTGGTAAACAATGTTTAATATTTAACAGACATTTCTATCAGTACAGTCTGTGTCATAAGCTGTGTCAGCATCTCAAATCTGAATAACGTTAAAAATGTTGAATTCATGGTATTGATGTATTAGGCTTATGTTATCTAAAAAATCACATAAAATTTGATCTATTAAGATGTTATTTTAAAGTTGAAGTTCAAGGAGATGTAAACAAATTTATGTTTTGAGAACTTTATGATATCAAAGTTCTACAGTTTAAGTAATTAGTTTTAATATAGCCTAGTCGAAATTGGAGATTAAAAATAACGTGTTGACAATTTATTTCAGAGCATACAGATTCATGAGTTCAATATTTCTCAAATTTCAAGCACTGAAAAATTAATTAATGATGTAGCTTTAAGAAGTCTGTCCCCTTTAAAAGTTGATTACTCCTATGATAAAACAACAGTTAATGACAAAATTATTTTCAATGATTCAATAACAACACCTTTCTCAGAACATCCTATCCAAGACACACTTGAAGAGATTCAAAGAGTACTGAATGAAAAATATGTTGACTCAACACAATTTCACAACAAACCCTCTTTATCTCCCAATTATGTTGAAGCCAAGTTTTCACCTATACCATCACCCAGATTTTCTACAAATCATGGCTCACCTAGATTTTCGCCTGCCGATGAACCTTCTCCAGAGGAAATCTTAAATCTTTATAGCCAAGACCTTGGAATTTGCCAAAGTAGCAACGTATCACCAAGAGAAAATAACAATTTAAAATTTTCTGACAGCAAAATTCAAACTTGTAAATCAAATAAAAAGGATACTAAAAATAGCAAAAAACAGAAACAAAAGAAGTTAAAAGTCAATTTGGATAGAAAATTTGATGTAAAAAATAAAAAAAATCTTAATTCAGAGAATATAACTTCAAAAGAGAACAGACTTAAAGAATTGATGAATATTTATGGATGCTCTGGTAAACTAACTGAACACCATTCAAATTCAACTTTAGGTCCGAAGTCAGTAAAACTTAAAAATAGAGTACCTAAATCGCAATCAAACTCGAATTTGTCAATAAAAACAAGCAGTAAAACTATAACGAATAAAAGTAAGAAAAAAATTTTAATGCGAGATGATAATGTTGATTTATCAGGTCATTTCATGCCATTGGAGCAATTGAGTATGCAGAGTGTGAAAAGAAACAAAAACAAACTTTTAACTCAAGATGATGTTGATTTATCTGTTCATTACATGTCATTAGAGCAAATTAGTAGACAGAGTGTGAAAAGAAAGGCAAAGAAAGAAAAAACTAATGACACAGCTGCAATGAAACAAAACCTAAAAAGGAAAAAAGAAGTAAAGTTAAGCACCGACAACTCAGATATGAAAATAAATAAAAGTCACCAAACTTACCACTCCAGTAGTAATTATAAACAAAATAAATCCAATAACCAAACAAAAGACCTAAAATATCAAAAGCCAAATAAACAACGGAATTCTAATAAAAGATGCCCATTAAAAGATAAAAATAACATTAGTGAAGATGTGACACTAAAACCCATTAAGAATACTATTTTGAAACCCATCCCTCATGATAAGTCCAGCTATTTAACAAACAGAAATACAAAGTGTAATATTCCTGATACTCAAAATAACAAAAAAATAGTACTAAACAAGCAGCCAATAGATCAAGTAGAACAAATTGGTGTTGATCATGAACATTTTTCAACAATATTTTCTGAAGAGTTAACATCAAATAAACATCAGCAATTTTTAGGAAGCGATAATGCACAGCATAATTACATAAATGAGAATACAGTTACACAAAACCAACAAATAAGTTATAATGGCAGAAATGAGGACTTCATTGATCACCTATCTCAACTGCATTATGCTCTACCTACTCATTCTTCTCGGTCAAAAGAGGTTGAACGGTTTTTGAGCTACAGCTATCAACATTTGCCATTTGTTATTGGGCAATCAACAAATAAAAGTCACAATTTATGGGTAAACATACAAGAAGCTTTATCATTAATAAAACATAAGGTTCCTCAGGTCGTAGAAGAGCAGAGTGCTGGTGATCATGGCATAATGAAGGAGGCTGTTGATAATGAGGGAACATTTTCAGTTATATCAAAGTTATCAGCTAAAACTGTTAAAAAACCTCATCAGTGTCCTGCTCTTATGAATGATAGCTTATATGAAATTCCTGAGTGTAATGAAGATACTGTCAAATCATGGGAAAATCACCCAGTTTGTATTCAAGCCAACATAGATCCAAACTATGTTCGCCCAAGATGCTCTTGTCTGACACAGCCATCTTTAAGTTATAAAAAGGTGCTTCGTCAAATTTTTGGAGGCAGTGCAGCTGGCTCATTTGAGGCAACTGAGAGTGTGAGCAGAATTAAAGGAGTTATCTTACATGACCAAGGAGATAATTACATCCTTGAGCTACGGAAAGTCTTGATCAGTCTTACTCAAGAGTTTGAAGAGTTGAACAAGTAAGTATTTTAAACACAGTGTCCCTGAACTCTCTGATAAGCTCTCTTTGTTGTTGTTACTGGTTAATTTAGAATCAGAAATATCATATTTAAAGTGTCCAAAACACCTTGGTTATCCTTCCTTTCTGCCTTGGATTTTGTTTGTTTTTTCTTTTTTGAATTTATGTCTCAAAAACAAAAAAAATATATTAAGCTGTAATTTTGCATAGTCATTTATAATATACAATATTTGGAGAAAAATTGTAGGTTTTCCTGTATCAACATTTTCAAAATGGCGGCCATTAAAAAGTGTTAAATCTTAAATAACTCCTAAACCAATACTTACATGAAAAATTACACAGAATAATGTTTCTTAGAAAATGTAATTAATAATATAACAATTTTCTAAATTGGTTGAAAAATAATAAAGAAATAATAATTTATGTGACAGTATGTAAAATGCAATATGGCAGTACAATGGGCAGTACACATGTATCAGCTGATAATAATAAAATAATTTGTAATGGTCTTAAATCAGTCGACAAGTACAACAATAAAGTTTATGTACACATCTGATTTAAGCATATTACGAATTACTTTATTAGTATCAGCTGTTGCTTGTGTTTTGCACATTGTACTGGCATATTGCATTGTACCTACTGCACATGAATTAAATTTTCTTGGTTAATTTAATCCAATTCAGTGATGAGTCAGACTCGGAGAAGTGTGGACGTTCGGCGTTATCAGTGGTGAATTGATTATTGACAGCCACCGTGTTGGTTTGTGCATGTGCATGTTTTGAATGCTTTTATCTGTTGTAATTAATGTATGGTTTATGTATTTTTCAGTATTTAATATATTTTAATTATTGTCTTATTCAAACCAGCATAGATTTTTTCCCATATTTTTTTCCATTTTTCCAATTAAAAATAATAATGTACAATTCTTGTGGCCGTTGTGTTAAATCACTCAAATCAGTTAAGACTAAAGTGCAGTGTGTCGATTGTAAGAGTTTCTTTCATCCGAAGTGTGTGGATCTGTCAACGGAGGACATACGCTTTATGGAAGAAAATGAGCAGATCGGAGGTGTGACTCGTGCGCACAGGTGCGTAGGAAAAGCATGCGGCTCGAAACCAAGTCTGATGTTACGTATGACGATATAGTAACTCTGTTTAATGAGCTGAGATCTGATTTCAAGCATATGGAAAACAGTTTTGGGAAATCGTTAAGTGCCTGTCACAATGAACTAGCTGAAACCAGGGTGATCATTGTCAGGCAAACGGAGGTAATTTCTTCTTGGATGGCTAAGGTTGAGGCCCTATCAGCTGAAAATGTGTTGATGAGCAGATGAATAGTGGAGTTGGAGACACGGATTGATGATTCCGAGCAGTGTTCCCACCGCAGCACTGTGGAGATCCACGGTGTTCCCATGGAGAAGGGTGAGAACGTTGTCTCGGTCGTCAAGGCAAGACTGCATTGTGTGTGTGGGGCAAGCGCTAGCATACCCTGTAGAGGACAACATGATTGACGCTTGTCATCGCCTTCGCACCAGTACAGAGGGAAACCACCAGATATTGTTGTCATGATGGTGAGGAGGATCGACGCCGATGAACTGGTCTGGAAGAGAAGAGTGAAGAGGAATCTGTCCATTCACAATATGGGGATGATGTCAAGACTAGCTGAGCTGGTGTATGTCAACGAGAGCCTAACCACGGCGAGGTGAAGACTTCTGGGGGCAGCCAGGCAGGTGGAGAAGGATCAGGAATGGGAAAATTTTGATGAGGAAAAATGCTGGTGACCGTGTTGTGGTCTTGACTAAGATGAAGGACCTTCAATGTTTGTAAGGTGGGCTAGTAGAAATTGTTGTTAATTTTTTTATTATTCGTTTTTTATTTTTGATATGATTTTATATATTTCTTATTAGATGGGTTATTTATTTTATTAATTTACTCTACAATCCAGTTAGTTGTGTCACAAAACTTGGGGTCTTCTTTACTTTGTTTCTATATAAAAAGCAGTGGTTAATTTTGTGTTCCTTTATAACAAACTTAAATGCAATATTAAATCATTATCTTATTTAATAGTAGTTAGCTCTATTTCTATATTAATAAATTATAATATTCCATTGCCATTAATTAATTTTTATATATTCTTAATTAATAAAGTTATAATATAAAATAACAATTGAGCACCCTTACAACATTTTTATTAAATCAACACCAACCGGTTTCAGCATTTATGCCATCTTCATAGGTGTATGTATTCAAATCTGTTACAAAACAAATAAAATGAAATAATCAATTATCATAAAGAAAACATATGTTAAATTAGTAAATATTTTTTATTTGGTGGTTAGTTGTCATTGTGTTTGTTGTTTCTTATATGTATAATTGTTTCGAATATTGGGTTTCTTTTTTGTATTAACATGGTGTTGAATAAATTGTTGGGATTTTCTTGGTTGTGTTTATAAATTTCAAGTTCTTCTTGAGAATCTATTTTTTTGCTTTTTGAACCGAATGTTAGAATTTTCATATTGGTTTTCATATTTGTGTAGTTGTTTTTATTGTTTAGTAAGTGTTCTGCAAAAGAAGATTTCATTGAAGTTCTGTTGTTTGATTTTAGAGCTTGAATGTGTTCATTAAATCTTCATTTAAATGATCGTCCTGTTTGTCCAATATAATAGTTTGGGCAGTCTGCACATTCAATTTTGTAAATTCATGATTTGTTAATATTTCTTGGGTTTTATGTAATTTTGAGGTGGATTTCTTTTGTATTAGGTTAAATGCGTTGTTATTTGTTTTAAAACCAATTTTGAATATTTCTTTTTTAAAGATTTTTCTAATTGCTTTATTAAGTATTGTGTTGTGGGGAAGACTGATGAATGCTCTATTTTCTGGTTCTTCTTTACAAATGTTTCTATTTTTTATTTTATGTAATATTTCGTTGCTTGTGGAAGGTTTGTAACCATTAGCCATTGCTATTTGTTTGATTATTTTGAATTCTTCATTGAAATCATGTTTGTCCATCGGTCCATGAAAACCAACATGAAAATTCTAACATTCGGTTCAAAAAGCAAAAAAACTAGATTCTCAAGAAGAACTTGAAATTTATAAACAAAACCAAGAAAATCCCAACAATTTATTCAACCATGTTAATACAAAAAAGAAACCCAATATTCGAAACAATTATACATATAAAAAACAACAAACACAATGACAACTAACCACCAAATAAAAAATATTTACTAATTTAACATATGTTTTCTTTATGATAATTGTTTATTTCATTTTATTTGTTTTGTAACAGTTTTGAATACATACACCTATAAAGATGGCATAAATGCCGAAACCGGTCGGTGCTGATTTAATAAAAATGTTGTAAGGGTGATCAATTGTTATTTTATATGATAACTTTATTATACATAGCAGCCCTAGGAATTACAACTGTTCTATTCTTAATTAAGTACAGTATTTTCTTTTAATTTATGAATAACATTTTTAGATTTGACATTACATTCTTCCTTATTTATATTTTAAATAAAAATTGTTTTATATATTAATTGTTACCTTCTCTTTAAATACTTGAAGTTTATTGGGTGAATTATTGAAATGTTTCAATTTCTTAAATGCAATTATTAATTAAATTGTTTACGTTAAAGTATACCTTTTCTAACGATTTTACATTAATTTATTTCTATGGTATTATTAAGATTAATACCATCAATCAGTTATTATTATGATCAGATTGCATTTGTTTATTTTGTCTAGTATAATAAGTTGTGTTTGTGATATCTGTATAGCTTGAATGGAATGTTTTTGGTAATTTCAGTTAAATGTTTTGGTACCATGTGAGCAATATCTTGATTATTTTCAGTATCAACTTAATTGCATAACTATTTAAATACCTGTTGAGTTATTTAAAGCACTAATTTCAATTATTTTCTTATTAACTTTTTCCGTAACAATTAATGTATGTGTATATACATTCTTTATTCTTCCTTATATTGATTCTTAGAATTAATATATTAGTTATGGAGACAAATTTACATAATCAATATTCTTTAAATCAAGACAATTGTTCATTTATTGTTATCAATCAAAATATTCGTAGTCTAAGACAAAACTTTAATGTTTTTTTAAGTGAGATTAAAAATTTAAGTTTCTATCTAGATATTGTTATACTGCCTGAAATTTGGATTACTAATGATGAACACAGTCATATAGACTAGAAGGTTACGATTCTTTCTTTTATTGTAATGACAGTTATCAGTCAGGTGGTGTCACAGTATTTGTAAGAGATTCTTATCATAGTTCCATTGTAAATAGTTTCACTGAAGTAGGGTCCGCTGACTGCCTCCACCTCACCTATCGCACCGATGGCGTGGACTTTGACCTCGTAGCTGTGTACAGGCTGCACAGGGTCTCTATGGCACAATACCTTATTGATTTAAATTCAATATTGACCAACATGAATGGCAAAAACATATTACGGTATATGCCCATGATATAAATTGTAATATAATGATGGATGATAATGTTGTTAATGAATATCTCACCCTCTTAGCTAGCCATATTTATAATTGTTTAATTAATGAACCAACTAGAATAGTTGAAATGAGTGGAAGTTGCATTAATCATTGTTTTGTAAGATTTGACACTAGTTGTAAAACTTAAATAAATCATGTTTTACACATAGTAATTACTGATCACTCTTTGACTATATTAAAAATTGAAATACAGAAACTGAGAAAAAATATGTCTGGTGAGAGTACAGACAAATTTATTAAAACTGGATAGATAAATTCAACAGATTGATTGGACCGATTTATACGCAGACGTTACACTAACAGAAAGTTTAAAAATTGTTATAAATAATATTCATAATGCTATAGAAATGAGTACGGAGGCATGTAAGATATATAATAAGAGAACTAAAGTAACTTCTTGAATTACAGACATTCTGTGCGGTGGAATGTTGAGAAGAGAAAGGTGTATGCACTAATAAAATCAAGACATCATGATTTGAGTTTAAAACGTTATTATAATAAACTGAGGAATAGACTTAAAAATCAATTAAAAGTAGCTAAGGATAATTACTATATGAACAAATTTGAGAATCATGCCGGTGACCTCGTGGGCAGTGGAATATTGCTAACGGTATCATTGGTGATTCAAGACCTAAGATTGATATTAATGAGATTAATAAAGGCCCAGATGTATAAAATGATAAAACGATGATTGCAAATGAGTTTAATAGTTTTTTCTTAAATGTGCCACATTCAATACATGACTCAATTAATAGTTCACAAACAATTGGTATTAATACTCCCACTATTTTTCGAACCAGCAGTCCAGAGATTCAATTTTCTTTTCACCCATTGATCAATCAGAAATCCAAGATGTAGTAAGAACTTTGAAAAACAATAAATCTCCTGGTCCAGATAATGTAAGTTGAAATATTGTCAAGAGAATGTTGCCTCATATCATCAATATATTGGTATATCTTTTTACCAGGAGCTTAGAAACAGGTGAATTTCCTGAGTGTTTAAAGCTGGCTGTTGTAGTGCATATATTTAAAAAGGATGATGTTAAACAGGTCAACTGTTACAGACCAATATCTCTGCTTTCTGTTTTCTCTAAGATATTGAAAAAAATTAATAAAGAGATTATTTGAAATTTTTGAATAAAAACAAGTTCTTTAGTGATAGTCTTTGGATTCAGAGAGGGGTTGAGCACTGAGGATGCCTTACTAGTATTCTTCGAAAATGTGTACAAGTCTTTGGACATTGGAAAAAGTTGTATTGACATAATAAAGGCATTTGATACAGTAGACCACCAAATCCTAAGAGATAAATTGATTGCCCCTAAACTGGTTTATGAGTTACCTTTCTGATAGGCAGCAGTTTGTAAAACTCGATTCCAACTGTGTGAATTTTGGAGTCCCTAAGGTTCTGTTTTGGAACCTATTTTGTTCCTCATATATGTGAACGATCTGTGTTGTAGTAATTTTAATGATTGCATCACTGCATTCGCTGATAATGTAGTTTTTACCTACTCTTGTGATCAATTAAATTTAGTCTATGATAAAATGAGTTGAGACCTATGTATATGGTTTTTCTACAACTTTATGCTTCTTAGTGAAAAGACCAAATATATGATTTTTTTATTTTAAATGTACCAGAATTTTTAGTAACGATTTAGTATATCATGAACTCGACTGTTTAAATCACTCTCCTTGCCAATGTCTTGTTATTGGGAAAGTTGATATGATTAAATATTTGGGATTGCACATTGACTCGAATCTTTCTTGGAAGACTCATGTTTTACAGTTGAAACGTCAATTACTAAGAAGTGTTAAAAGCTTTTATCATCTACGAAGTAAGTGCTCGCAAAAGTTATTCATATCAATATACCATACACTGGTGGGCTCCAGAATTGGTTATGGCTTGGCATGTTGGAGAGGAACGTATGTCACCACGCTATATCGTATAATTATACTCCAAAAATCCTTCCTCCACATCATCACCTTTAGTCCCCAATTCACCCCTAGCTGGCCTCTTTTTGTTAATTTGAAAATGTTGCCAATTTGAAATCTTTATATTTATAGAGTTCTAACATTGTTTTTTATAAGAAGTTCAGGTTTTTCTGTACATGGTGTTAAGTTATATAATTTTAGACGCTTAATATTTGAAGTTCCAAAAGCAAATTTAACTGCTTTTCAACATTTTTACGTATATAATGCACCTCGCTTTTACAATATAATTTCAATACATATTAATAATATAATTTCATTAAAACCTTTTTTAAAACAACTTAAATCTTACTTTCTTACAGTAAATAACGTGGAACAACTTTTAAGTATAGTATATTGATTTTGAATTAAAAATTGTATCTTAATTGCCATTTGTTATTTTCTTGCACCATTGATTACTTAATTTAATTAAATATCTATAGTAATTCTTTTGCACTGTTGTTTTTCTATTATATTTTGTTTCATTCATAAGAACTACGTTACTTTTTATGTCGCTAAGATTTCTTATGTCATAGCCTATTTCATTCATACTAGAGTGTAAATATAGTAATTTCTTGCTTCGTTTACTTTCTAAAATTATTCAATCTCATTTCGATTTTATAATATTTTATTTTTTGTTCAATTATCTCTCAAAACATACCTTTTTACATTAATTATATGTAGCAGTTATTTAAAAATATACCAATATACCACTGTTCCAGTTTATTTTTTTATACTAAATCAAATGTTTTGGTGGCCACTCCAAACTGATTGTATTTCCTAGGGAGTGACCTTCTTATTCCACAAATATTAAGTTTGATTAAGTAATATCATTAAATTTATTTCATTCATTAATTTCAATTTTGATGTTATCATTTATATTATTTAAGAAATTAAAACATGTGTTTATCTAAACTGTACATATATGTGTAATCTATGTATGTGGAATAGTTTCTTTAAACAAAATTTTTATTTTAAATTGTCATATCGTTGGATTTGTAATTCATTTTCTAAAAAAGATTATTCTGTGTAATTTTTAGTTTAATTATTGGCTTAGGAGTTATTTAAGATTTAACATTTTAAATGGCCGCCATTTTGAAAATTTTGATACAGGAAAACCAAACATCTTTTCACAAATGCATGTTTATGTTAAAAAGGGCTATGCAAAATTACAGCTTAATACACTTTTTGGTTTTTGAGGTATAAAGTTAAAAGAGAGAAAAAAAAAATGGCAGCTGGAAGGATAACCAAGGTGTTTTTGACACTTTAAATATGATATTTGTGATTCTAAATGAACCAGCAACAACCAAGAGAGCTTATCAGAGAGTTCAGAGACACCCTATTTAGTATTCATTGAACTGATTTTAACAACTAGTATTCATTTACTAGTTGTTCCAATAGGTTTAGTTAATCACTACTTGACTGTTTAGTTACTATGAACTAGTTAAATAGTGTAACTTTTTTTATGTAAGCATGACTGAATTTTCTTAAAAATCGTGTGTGTATCTGGGTTTTCTATATAGAAATTTGAAGGTTTCTTCGTTAGCAAATTGATAATTTTTAATATTACATGTATGTTGAAGATGGTGCTTACATTGGTTTTTGGTATACTTTTGAATCAAGCACAATTGAAACCAAACTAAATATCGGTTTGGTTTGGATGGTTGGTAATGTATATTAATATTACGTCAGTAGAAATTACAAACAAGGAAACATGAATGGAAGATCTTATAACTATTTGATTCTTAATCTTGTGTTTTTATGTTTTACTTGTTTTTATGAATGTAAAGAATTAATATGTTTTGTGATTAGTGGATATATGTTCTCTGTTGAGTTTACTAATAACCTATAGCCTACTGAAAACCAATTTGATGCTTGTAACTAAGTATTTTCAACTAAATTTTGAAGATCTATGAAATTGGGGCTAACATTAATATACGTTGTGTCATCGGCATAGAGAATATTTTTTTCAGGTGTTACCGAGGATGGCAGGTCATTAATAATAATCAGAAAAAGGAGTGGTCCCAAGACTGATCCCTGGGGGACTTCTCATTCAACTAACACCTCTTCCGACAACTGGCCATTTATGTATACTTTATGTGTATGTTTATCGAGGAAGGATTTTAAGAATTAAAGTTCCGAGCCAGAGCTTTGAATTTTAAAATAAGATCTTTGTCATTGCCATAATCAAAAGCCTTACTCAGGTTACAAAGAGTGGACTGAGCAAAGGACTTATCTTCAAACGTTATGAGGCCTTCTCTTACCAGATGATCTAGTGCATCGACTGTTGATTTATTTGTTATTTATTTATTTATTTATTATTATTATTTATTTATTATTGTAGGAGTTGAAGAGGTAATTTGTTTTTAAATAAGAGGTTATTTGATCTGAGACTAACATTTCTGCTAATTTTGACAGGAAAGGGGTTAACGATACTGGTCAATAACTACTAGCTTGGTCCGATGGACCTTTTTTTGTACATTGGAGAGACCCTTGAAAATTTCGGCTCAGGTGGAAAGAAACCTTCTTGAACACATTTATTAAAGCAAACTATGGTAGTACTGTAGGACTTGCAATGAGTATATTCTAAGTAACTCCATCACATGCTCCAAACTTCATAATCTATAAAAAATATAAGAAATGGTATGTCATGACACAGGACTAGCCCTCTCATTTCATATGTCATTCAATCTTACAAAAGTTATGTTATAATAGTGTGCTGGGCCGTCTTCATAATCCATAGTTTTTCTAGTTAAACATCTTTATTTTCTAACATAGTAATATAATAATTTGCCCAAGAGTGGTATATAGCTTGATTTAAGAGGCAACCAGATGAGTCTTAATCAAAAAACTAAACAAATATCTAAAAAAATCAGCTGATGAACTCTGATTATTCATTAGTCGGTCAAAATCTGTTGCATACCTGCATACTCTATTTTTCCTGTATTATGTTAGGTAGGGTAAGCACTTGTAGGGTAAGCACTTTGACACAATCACCTATTTGGATGTCACTGGTTTATTATCTTAGACAAGGTAAGTTAGTTCCAGTAATCGGTGATGCCAAGGTGAAGTGTTATCTATGTTTCTGAGACAAATAAGAGTATTGCCAATATTTGTCTTTTACAGACAGTAACTGAAAAATATTGTTTTATACTGTTTAGAGTAGGAAACATTTAACAGTATCACGGAACATAACAAGTCAGACCAATTAGTCATCTTAATATATAAAAATGAGTCCCTGACATTCATTGTTATTCCATCACTTGACAACAGCTTAACAAATTTCCTCCATCTTTTACTTAAAAGTTTCCTAATTTTTCATAGAATGTTCTTCAAGAAAGAAAAATTTTTAAAATTCACTAGGAAATTGGAAAATTTTGGAAAACTAACCAAGGAGTTTTAGTTTGATTTGTTTACGAATAAAACAAAATAAATAAATTTGAAACATGTGAAGTAAAAAATGTTTCTGCAACTTATTTGTATTTGTTTATACAAAGATCTGTTGTATTTTATTTCTTAGTAATAAAATGGTTACTGAATTAGACTTTTGCATTTAATAAAAAATCAATATGCTGTATGAAATGTTGGTATATCAATTAATTTTATATTAAGATTTTTACCAATTTTTCATACAGAATATTAATTTTTGACTGAATACAATGCAATTACGTCAATGCTATATATATTATAATCCTGTTCATAGTATGGGTTAAAAGATGTAGAGTTCACACCCGGGAAGGCTTCTGGTATGGTTTTATTCACATCCGATTCTAGGGCTCTGCCCCATTGGCCTTCAAAGTTTACATATTATTCTTAATGAGTTAATTAATTTATTTAAATAGTCATCAGCTGTAAAAAAACAAAAAAATGAAGTGTAAACTTTTGAAACACACGCAAGAGGGGTATCAGGTTATATGTATTTTTCTCTCAATTCCTAATATACCATCAGATTTTACAAAAGACTATTTATGCTCCAGTACTTCAATGCGATACAGGCCAAATGTTGCGACAAGGCAATAGGCCGAGCTACCTCACGAGGCCGCAGGCCGACTTGCATTAAGGGGCTAAAGGTAGAGTTCCCAAGTGAGGCTGCAGGCCAAACTTCCCTCACACAAGCGCAGTTAGTGTCAGGGTTGGCACGGGAAGCTACCATAAATAATTTAAAACATTACAGTTTATATGTTAATCCAGTAGCAAGGTACGGGTAAACAGCTAGTAACGCCATAATTTAATGTCACTTCCAGGGGAAAAATTGGTCTAGTTTTTAATAAAAAAATCATATGTTCCTCCTTACATACGCAACATTTATATTCATCTCTATCTTGACCATCTGAATCTTAAAAATAAACTGATTGTATTTTCGAGATTTTCGTCGTACTGTTGTGTGTAGTGTAAAGTATATCATTTGTGTTATGTTCTTTACTCTAGGCTGTAGGTTAACAAAACTACAGTTGTAGGATCTTGACATTTTCTGCTTTTCTCGAGTTTATTAATGAAATATAATAGTATTTTATTTTATAACTTTTTTTGTAACTTCCCAGTTCATTACATACAGTAGACTATATTAATTGAGAAATCTATAAATAAATTATTTTATTGTACTTTATTTTGTTATGTTTTAAACTCAGCAAATATGATGAGATGATGAAGGATCCAAATGTATCTAAAGAGGAACAACAGCAAATAGAAAATACGCTAAGAAATAAGGAGGAAGAAATACAAGAAGTTATTGCGAGGTTTAATGAGGTAATGCTGTACTAATTTTGTACTAGTAATGATATAATAATACCCATAGTAACCCAAGAGTATAGGGATAAAGTGTTGTAGAGATCGTAGGTGATAGTTTCTGATCTCAATCCTCTTTAGCATCAATATAGGCATTACTAGAGAAGACTGTGGTGTCCAAGGGTTGGTTGTTGGCTAAAGAAGAGAAACGAGCATCAGGCTTTTGTTACCTCAAAAAACAGATCAATTGGTTTGGTTCGGATTCAAAGTAAAGCTGTATGTCCTTTAATAGCTCTGGCTATTAATAAAAATAACTATTGCTGACAGTAAATAGTAAATAAGTTAGTAACAAGACTACAGAGGTCATCTACACTCATATAATAATTCATATTCACTTTAAAATACGCACAAGCTATGTTGGCATCTCAAATGTGTATATTTGAATTCTAATTCCATAACCTTGATTATTTACACTTAAATAAAGGTTTAGGCCTAAACAAGTATATATGTAAGAAATTATTCAATATACTCCCAGGCAAAACAGTTTGAAAATATTTGAGGACAATCAAGCAAGTGTTTTCTTCAGAACTAATTATTTGATGTTAGTGGATGTTCCATTGTTTACCGGCCCAAAAACCAGCTATTGGTCGTAACAATTTTACACATATTTTCATTGGGTTGCCCAAACAATAAAACATAAAAAACAGCAGAATAAGCAAATCTCCTTATATAAAAGCAAATTAATCTTTACATTTTTATAAAGAAATCAGTCAATGCTACTGCAAACAACTAAAATATAAAAATATGTAACAACAACAAAAACAACCCAGACAACAAATATTGGAGCCTGAACATAAAATTTGTCAAGAAATTGAGAACAATTAAAAAGAAATTTAAAAAACCATTTAGATGTCAACAAAATTATTTGGGCTGATTTTGGGAAAATTACTAACTCTGAGAAAATGGCTGCAAAGAAATGACTCCAAAATGGTCATTAAAGTCAAGGCACTAAAAGGATGTCATTCCTTTCTAACCTGTCCAATGAAGGAGTTGTTATACAGCTCTTATCCTCTCTCTTACTTAACATACAAAACTGCTACTTTAAAAACATTTACACTAACATAAAAAACATCTTCAATTTTTATTTAGCTTCTTAGTTAGCATATTTCATGTTGATTTATTTTATATGTCAATAATAGACTGTAGAATTTCAAAATAAAACAGCTAAATATTTTGCTCCCAAAAACATTTAATATATTAAAAATAGTAATATGAGTAAAATGTACGAATCTACTCATGTATTGTAATTTAAATACAATTATTTGAGATTTTAAATTGCATATTAGACATAACATTTTATTAACTATATTTTAATCAATAAATATACCATTAGAACATATTTGAAGGTTTAAAAATATTATTTTAATTTTAGCTCAAAATATTAAACAAAAATATAATTGTTTCAATCTTGTTTAACTTACATCATGATTTTTGTATTTTCGTTTTTATTAAAGCAAAATACTACTTAGTCCAGCGGCGCTACAACATTCCATGGGTTTTGGCCACCAAAATGATTA
>JAQJVL010006457.1:0-28992 GCA_035578905.1 Stictocephala bisonia | reverse complement strand
CCCTCCCAAGCTTCAATTCCATATGTCATTACTGCTGAAAAATAGCCATGGTAGACCAACATCAAAGCCTCCGGCTGCAGAAGTGGATATAAAGTTCTTAAGGTAAAACTAATTCTACTTAATTTATTGCACAATAATGATATATGGGGACTCCAGGATAGTGTATTGTCGATAACTAGACCCAGATACTTTACTGTGGAACACTCATGAATGCCAAAGTCACTCAGTGTGATTGATTGAGGTTTTTTATTTTTTGTCAAAAATTGCATAAAAAAAGTTTTCTCTGTATTTAGTGACATATTGTTCAAAGCCAACCATTCTATAAATGTTTCCGTGGTCAGCGATACCATGGCTTGCAGGCCATCCTTAGGACCACCAAACAACCATGCAACATCATCTACATAGATTTCACGTATTACAAGAGGGTTGCACCTAGGCATATCATTGATATAGATTACAAAAAGAATGGGTGCCAGGATACTACCTTGGAGAAGACCAACAATGCTTTCCACTAGGTTTGAAATAAATCCAGACACATCTACATATTGCCAGCGATCCGACAGGTATGAGTCGAACCAATCCAGAGCCACACCTCTTACCCCATACATTATAAGTTTTTCTCTAAGTATAAAACGATCAACCTTACCAAAAGCATTCCTAAGGTCATCAAACACTGCTAGAGCTGATTCATTATTTTCCAGGTTAGTTATTATATGCTTAACAAAATCCAATATTGCCTTGGTTGTGGACACTTTAGCTTTGAAACCATATTGTTCTGGCACTATGATATTATATTTATTTAAGTGGTCCGAGAGTCTAACATACATAAGCTTCTCCAAAACTTTAGAAAAAGTGCATTGTATGGAAATCGGGCGATAATTGTTTACATCACT
Source organism: Stictocephala bisonia (assembly GCA_035578905.1). Lineage (NCBI taxonomy): Eukaryota > Metazoa > Arthropoda > Insecta > Hemiptera > Membracidae > Stictocephala > Stictocephala bisonia. The sequence goes on along the minus strand of JAQJVL010006457.1, from coordinate 28,099 downwards.
TTTTTTACCTTTTTTAAATACTGGTATTATTTATTTATTAAGTTACATCTGAATAATGTACATTTCACACATTTTCAAAACTTAAATTTTCATCCTCAGGTAAGTACAGGCTTCCAAAGCATGTTGGGGAATCTTTAAGGAAGATATGGAAGAAAAGATCACTATGGTATGAGAAAGGTATATCTAAATATTCAATCTAGAATATTGTCTGAATGGAATTTGTTTCAACCCAAACACTTATCGACTAAATGTTAAACACTGGAACTCAGAAGAAGGAAACTTTTCAGGATGCAGCTTCCACATAAGAAAATGGATGCTAGTCTGGGGAAAAAGATTCTACAACTGGGAAAACCACTTGGAATTGGAAGGCTGGTATGCAATTGTGTTATTGGGAGGGGAGGGGTTCACAGCTCTCTTCAATCTTTCAAACTAAAAAAATTAAAAACAGTTTATTGATAATGTCAGTAAACTTTTAATATTCAGTAACAATAGCTAGTTCATTTGTAAAACCAACTTGATAGAATTCTAAATAACCTCAATAGCAACATTTCCAACATTCCAGACACCATAAATGTACATAAGCTTAAAAGGATATATATTAAGATAGATTTCCAGATGGTTAAATTTAAAAGTTATATGTTAACTCTATAACGTACATTGGATCACTCACTAAAAGGCCTTAAAATTAAAATAACAATTAATATAGTATAATGTAGACTTATATAAAAATTAACTGTAATAAATAGATCATAATGCAAGTGGGTTTAGTTGGACGTGCTTGGTCGTTACACCGTAGCCACAAAGTTGCTGAAGTATAAATGTGAGGGAATTGGCTGAAGCAAGTCTGAGCCTAATGAGACCATTCCGACTCAGATCACAGAAGTAAGGGCCGAGCCCAAAGGGTATTAATGCGGCTGTGGTACTTGGTATTTAAAAATATTATCACTGCAAAAAACCACAAAGGGTTCAATGAATGTACTTATTACCATATTTTATATAAGTTCAATACATTTCAATATCACAATATATCAATGTAAGTTCCGTACAACTAGATGATGGCTTTAAAAATGGTTTAATTTTTAAACTTAAGATAGGGGACACCCCTGCTCACTTCGCGTGTCAACTCCATTACACGTTACGCTCATATAGGAAATCTCGGACTAACCCACCCGCCCGCCCATACATGTACAGTGGTAATGACCAACCCGCCCGCCCATACACGTACAGTGGTAATGACCCACCCGCCCGCCCATACATGTACAGTGGTAATGACCAACCCGCCCGCCCATACATGTACAGTGGTAATGACCCACCCGCCCGCCCATACATGTACAGCGGTAATGACTCACCCACCCGCCCATACACGTACAGCGGTAATGCACTAGGGAACTCTGCAAGTAGCGGCTTTGTGGATTCAGATTTCAGACTCAGATTTTATGCAACAAAAAACAAACATTGTCACAGGTAATAGTCAATACAACATAGTTTATACAACAAGTCTTAGTCTAAGTAATACAATACATACAGGCAAACAAATCAAGTCATTTACATAACAAGTTTCGGATGCAATAGTATTCAACCCTGTATCAAGAATGCTCCAAGGATTTTTTTTGAACTTATTTAAATCGGCAACTGACTTTATATACAGAGGCAGAGTATTATACAGTTTACTGCAATCATACTGGACTTGTTTTGGAAAAAGATGATTGGTGACGTGGAATATCTAAATAGTCATATTTTCGAAGTGAGTAAGAATGTATTTTATATGAGTCTGGATATTTTAGAGGATTTCAGCTTTGGTAGGGTATACGAATAAAAATGAATAGTGTTAAAATGTCAAGAACTGTTTTAACATTAAAAGAATGGGACTAATGTGTCCGATAGTTCTAATGAACGATTCAATGCAAGCAATACAGAATTTAGTTGTCAGTTTATTTCATTTCTGAGTGTATTATATGAACAGAAATCAATTAATTTCAAAGTATAACTCGAATAACTTTTAGTATCTCTAAACATAACAAATGATTATTTCAGAATATAAATTGAATGTAAGATGAAACTTGGCAGTTTGTTCAGACGACACTTTGTCCTGCAGCTATACCTCCCACACGAGACAATTAATTGTTGACAAAATTGTTTTATTGGCAAAGTTTCTGTACATCTTAAATATTATATGTAGTTAGGTGCAATAAGTACAAAGCTATTCAATCATTAATTTTGGATTCATCTGGGATTTTATAGTATGCTTAATTTTTACTATTATTGTTTTTTTTATAAAGGGGAAGTTATGAAACACAGAGGTATGTGCCCTTATAAAATCCAAATTCAGTACAAAAAGTCATTTTGTAAAACCTCTCAAATTCAATTTCTCTCCAGAGGTACGTGTTTAAGCCGTTAACTAAAAAGTGGTGTTTGTAATTTAAGTTTAAAAAACATGTTTCCTCAAAGTTACTTGGTTTTTTGACACAAGATAAATAATTACGAGGAATGTGGCCATAACCTTACAGCCAGTCTTCTGGTAGCCGATATAAGCTATTTTTATATCAAACTGAATACTAGACAATCTATAACGCACCAATCAAAAATGTTAGAATTAACAAACTATTAATACTAAAAATTATAATAAAATGAATTTTTATTATAATAATAACATATTATAGTACTATGAATACGTTAGTTATATGTTCATAAATAATGTTAATTTTTTATTTATTTTTTTTATATCGTATGGTTCTTATCAGCTACCATTTGTTAATTTTAAAAAGCTACTATGTATATGGGCTGTGATGTTGTTCGCGTCCACAGCAATTCTTTAAAACTGTATGTACACCCTGGGTAGTTCTAAACGAACAACAAATCTGGTAGCTGGATTGTTACGATATTGTGGTCTCTCAGCTCTGGTAGCTATCACAAAACGTAACATATGATGACGAACTGAAGGCGTTTCACGCGTTGTTGTCTGAATTAAATTAAAAACGATACTTTTAGCCTTGCTGAAACAAAGATTTGACACACATATATAACAATCCCTTGTATGTAATATTCCTGACTATATTTTTATCTTGCACATAATTTAAAACGTGAATTTACAAATTTATTACAGAATATTGATAAATAATAGGCCCTTTTGGTCTTAAAGGGGTCGTAAAGGTAGTAGTTCTAATTAGACATGTACAACTATCTATAGTCATGCCAGTGTTTAATTTCACTTTACTAATACAAAACAACATCATAAATACGATTTGTAACGAGTAAAAGTTTTATAATTTTGACACAAAAACAAGGAAACACGTTAATATAGTTTCGCTGATATGGTTTTGTTTTTACTATTATTCACCAAATGGGCCTGCAGGTCCAATTTTCACAGTGATTGACCTATTAATTAACTTAGGTACCGATTTGGGGTTCAGTTGGGAACTCGAACCTTACACCAATTATCTGCAGCTCTGATGTGGTTCTACACCAACAATGCATAAAGAGATCATATGAGTGACATGCTCATTATTGTATTCAATAACAATGGAAGATTAAATAGGATATGATGGTTATTGAATTCATAACTTTTAAGCATACAATATGTAATAATGGAAAATGTTGTACATTTCCTAGCTAATTTATTTGTCTTAAAGAGAAACATGAGTTTTTAGTGTCAATCTACTTTTACTGTTAATGTATAAAAACTCGGATATAACTTTGAAAACATACCTCAACTTAATTACCAGTAGTAAACATTTCTATGCATTAAACATTTCCGAAATGAATGTATAATTCATAGTTCTTTCATAATACAAGTCCTTAACTGAACGTGGCTCACGCAAAGGGGACTGATTAACAACAAGCAAAATAATAACAGTGATTTGTGTATTTCTATATGGAACAAGACGTTAATACTGAACTGACCTACAAGTAACCATCTATGAACGTTGCATGTTTTGATCGTATCGCATTCTACCTTTTTTTGTTATCTTCATGAACTCAATTTGAGTAAACTCTAGTAATTTGTCCTTTATAGATTCTGGGACATTCTAACACGTGAGACAATTATAAGCTTGAACAGGACCTGTCTCACAAACATACTGCGTGTTTCCATGAGCAATAAAATATTGTCATGAGTATTTAATGTTAATTCAAAGAGATAAAATAAGAACTAGTTATTATACGTACAACACACTTGTTTAATTATTCATACTTACTGTAATGAAGTATTCAATTCTATTTAAGTAAACAGTACAATCTTACTACAATATAAGTAAAAGTTGTACAACTAGTAAGGTAATTCGGGGATAGATGCCCCAGCTAAGGGGTTTACCCGTAATACTATTTGGGTAAAATTAATAAAAATCAAATTGGTTTTATAAAATAAAATATATATATTTGCCTTCAATACAAACCAGTTACTGTATAAAAAAAACTTATATTACTAGCTGTTATTAAAAAATCAAAACATGAGTACAAATGGCCATCTCTCCCGGTGCCTTGGGTGAGACGCCTCACTTTAATGGTAGAGATGCCCTAGCAATTAAGAATATGTATAATGTAACTAAAAACTTTTAAAACATTGCTTATACATAGACTAACGAAATTAAACAAAAGTATATATGTTAAAATTATAAAATATCTTTGAAATAAACGTTATTAAAAACTTTTAGGTCATTTTTTTTTATTTCTCTAATTCTGTTTTTGCCGCAAGTATTGCATAGGTCTCCATACATTGTGCATGACTCATGTAACCAAAGGGAGCATTTGAGACACTTGATCCAATCAACATGTTCTTTTGTGGAGTAGTAGTTTTCGTCACACTCAAGGCAATTGTTGTTATTTTGGGATTGGTCTTTAACGGTTGGTGCGTTCGTATTCAGATTCTTTGATACCTTTTTGACCTTGTCCTCATATTTCACCTTTTTGTCTTTGATGTGTTGAGAAGAAGTTAGAACTTTAGCCGACTGCTTTTGCCGTTTCCTTGACCTCTCCTGGAGTTTTGGTACAGGTGAAATGTGATGTAGTAGCTTTGTAGGCGTTTCTTTGGAAGTTCCTGGCATTGGTTCAGGGGCACAGTCAATTACAGCAGGCGGAGCTTGTACATCTGTCTGCTTTGCCTGATCACTTATTGAAAAGAAGTGATCAGGTATCTCTGATGGATCAAGCGGGAAAATTCCAGTCGCCTTGAAACCGTTGACAGCGGTTTCAACGGATGCTGCCTTTTTCCAAGCCTTACCAATCAACTCTGATCCTTGAATTCTAGCTATTGTACGTCCTGGATGATGAGCAATCCACTTCCTTGCCTCTTCCTTAAAGTAGTGCTTAAGGGGTTTAAAGAATGACCGGTCCAGAGGCTGAAGAGCTTGAGTTGTGTGGCTTGGTAGACAAACAATTATTATGTCGTGTTCATCAGCATATTCTAATAAACCATAGCAGTTAACGTGCGATGCATGACCATCGAGGATAAGCAGTGTCTTTCCGGGTGGTTTTCTAGGCATAAAGACTTCTTTCAGCCATCTGAAGAATATGTCACTATTTATGTAGGAGGACTTCTCATTCATGAATACCACAGAACCTGGTGGTAACCCATCAGAGAATTCCTTCTTCTCTCGAACCCCCTTAAATATCAATGAGGGGGAAAGGTATTGTCCTTCAGCGTTGCAACAAGCAATCACAGTAATGTTCTCCCCTTTCTCTGTAGAGGTTAATACATGAACATCTTTAGCACCTTTAGTTGCAACAACCTTTCTAGCAACGTTATTTAACTGGCAGCCACTTTCATCCATGTTGAACACGTTAGCAGGCCTAGTATATAAACCATTATTTTCATATACTTCAGAGAGAATTTCAAAAAACTGACGAACACTCTCTCTATTCATGCCTTCACTTCTTGCTACAGAGAGCCCCTGTGCTTCTCTCACACTTAACTTGGGGTTTCTCCTAAGAAAAAAGCTAAGCCAGTCATAACCAGCCATACCTGATTTAAAACTATGTTTAAGACCAATTTTTTCTGCAAATTGAAAGGCGAGAATTTTTAGTTTCTCTATTAGGTGCAAATCCTGATTTTTCTAAACGTTGGATATGTTTCACAAGACGATTCTCGTTCTCAGCACCAAAAACACCTTGAGGCCCTAAGGATAACTTCTTGGTGTTACCTGACTGTCTTCTCCGCCGAAGTGTTCGAGAGGGAATTCCGTAATACCTTGCAGCCTCGTTAACGCCAATTTCTCCTGCGTTCAGTCTTGTGATGGCCTCTCTCAACTGCTCTTCTGTCCAGTTTCCACGTGAAGATCCGGTGATCTTTCTCTTGTATATCGTAGGCATATTCCCTGGAAATAGAAAATCCATCAATAATTGTGCATTTATTTTTTTTAAACGTATATATTTCATTTCAACATTTAATCGATCAAATATAACATTAATTTTTTAATTAATGTAGTTAAAAACTGTGGCAATCAATACCATTAGTGATACATTGGAAATAAAACCTATTGTCATATTGATTTATTCATGTAAACGATGTGGTTTTATCATAAACATTTAATTCAATATGTAAAACTGCTACACTTTTACTTTTGAACTATTTTATTGTTAATATATATTTTGATAGATATATTTTGAAATATATTTATTCAATTGAAAATATGTGGGGCATCTCTCTCTTATAGTGTTGCGTGGGGCATCTCTCCCAAATTTACGTGGGGCGTCTATCCTTTTGGCATGGGAGAGATGCCCCACCGCTTGGCCAATACAAGATACAAGATACTTTATTTTCATTTACCTTTTGTACAGGAATAGGAGCCGTCACAAATACAACAATATAATACAAGAATATAATACAAGAATATAATACAAGAATATAATAGAACTTAACCACTAACAGCCTAGCCTACTTAAATCTAATTGCCACATGACTTTCTAAAAATTCAGATATTGTATAAAATGGATTCAAAATTAGCCATTCATATAAGGAGGTCTTAAAACTATTTATGCTATCATTATAAGCTTCCTGTGGAAGTTTGTTAAAAATTTTATACCCAATATTTTGTGAGATTTACCAGACTTGCTTAGTGTATGTTGTGGAATATCAATTTGGGAGCAAAACCTGGTGGCATATCCATGTATATCTTTTCTTTTAATAAAATCATGAGCATTAAGTTTCGTGTGTAAAAGAGTGTTGTATGTATAAAGGTTAATGACTGTTAAAATTTTCTGTTGGATAAAAAGAGGTTTGCAATGTTCAACTGGGCCAGTTCCAGATAATACCCTCACAATCTTTTTTGCATCAAAAGTAATTCATGGGTATGTGAAGAATGGCCCCAGAGCAAAATGCCGTAAGACAAATGCGACTGAAAAAGGCCGAAGTAGGCTGTTCTTAGGTATTCCTCTCTTACTAATGGCTTCATCTTCCAAAACAAATAATTAACACGTGCTAATTTATTGCAAATCTTATTTATATGTGTTTCCCAATTTAACTTTGAATCCAAGTGAATACCAATCTACAAAGAAGCCAAGATGGCTGATCACAACAGATAGTCTAACAGTAAACTACTTACAACAATATTTAATCGATTCTATAAAAATATTCTGGTATAGTGATAAATCCCAGCCATGAACACAAACACTTGTCTTATAACATAGAAGAAAAACATCAGTACTTACTTGAAATGTCGTTTTAGATGCCAAAATATAGTCGCCAAACATATTCAACTAACACAGCGCACAGTCTCGCATCGAACAGAGTGGATGGTGGCACTACTAGAGCCACCTGCCGGTTTTCTTGTGAACTACGTCAACTGGGGCATCTCTACCGGTGGGGCATCTCACCCGGAATTACCTTATGGTGATAGATTTCAATAAACTGTTTGTACCATTTTCAGACCAATACGATTCACGAGGGATGAGAGTGGTGTACCTTTCTCAGATCAATACGATTCTCGAGGGATCAGACAGCTGTACCTTTCTCAGACCAATACGATTCACGAGGGATGAGACTGCTGTACCTTTCTCAGACCAATACGATTCATGAGGGATGAAACTGCTGTACCTTTCTCAGACCAATACGATTCACGAGGGATGAGACTGCTGTACCTTTCTCAGACCAATACGATTGACGAGGGATGGGACTGGTGTACCTTTCTCAGACCAATACGATTCACGAGGGATGAGACTGTTGTACCTTTCTCGAACCAATAAGATTCACGAGGGATGAGACTGGTGTACCTTTATCTGACCAATACGATTTACGAGGGATGAGACTGCTGTACCTTTCTCAGACCAATATGATTCACGAAGGATGGGACCAGTGTACCTTTCTCAGACCAATACGATTCACGAGGGATGAGAGTGGTGTACCTTTCTCAGACCAATACGATTTACGAGGGATGAGACTGCTGTACCTTTCTCAGACCAATACAATTCACGAGGGATGGGACTGCTGTACCTTTCTCAGACCAATATGATTCACGAAGGATGGGACTGGTGTACCTTTCTCAGACCAATACGATTCACGAGGGATGAGACTGCTGTACCTTTCTCAGACCAATAGGACTCACGAGAGATGGGAGTGCTGTTCTTTTCTCAGTCCAATTCGATTCACGGGGTATGGGACTGGTGTATCTTTCTCGGACCAATACGATTCAAGAGGGATGAGACTGGCGTCCTTTTTTCAGTCCAGTACGATACACGTGGGATGAAACTGGTGTACTTTTCTCAGACCAATACGATTCATGAGGGATGGAACTGGTGTACCTTCCTCAGACCAATACGATTCACAAGGGATAAGACTGGTGTGCCTTTCTCAGACCAATACGATGCACAAGGGATGAGACTGGTGTACCTTTCTCAGACCAATACGATTCACGAGGGATGAGACTGGTGTACCTTCCTCAGACCAATACGATTCATGAGGGATGGGACTGGTGTACCTTCCTCAGACCAATACGATTCAAGAGGGATGAGACTGGTGTACCTCTACACCAACACTTGTCACAATCCAGACTCGATGTTCACTTTAAGTTGTTTTAATAACAATACATACAGTTATTGTAGTGATATCTCAATGGTTAAACCTTCAGACTGTGAATTTCATTGAACCAACTGAGGTAACAAGTGGTACCTCATTCAATCAAAAAAGGTCACGCTTCTTTAACAAAGGCCTGCAGGCCCATATAAATTGGTGAGTGGCATTAAAAAAAAACAATAAATTATAAGCTAAACTGTGTTCTTTTTTGTGTTGTATCAAAACTATAAAACTTGTACTTGTTATGCAGAATACTTAATTATCATATTGGTTCACTGTATTTCTACCGACACGTTGTATATTCACTAAGACACTGTAATAGTCAGTCCAATTGGTACATAATTAAAGAGGTGTTGGTTTGAGATGTTTATAGTATACGTAAATAAAAAATTAACATAAAATATTGAAACAGTACTAATTTTAAAACAACTTTGATAAAGCACACAAGTATGATTTGATGTGTAAAGCTCGATAAAGTAAGAATATATGTTTAATAAGACCGTTATGTAATTATTTCAGTCCTTTATACTATCACCGAAACAGCTCTAAAACGAAATATTTATATTGCAAAGTCTTTGTAGTGTTTGATAAGAAATAAACTTTAATTTTATTTTACGAGCTTTTAACGCTATATATTTTGTTATTTTGTCGCTATTTAGTAAATTATAGCAATAGTTTTTTGTTATAAAAAAAGACATTTTACTTAGATAGAAGTAAATTTCAACAACCTTAGAAATGCATGCCAACAATGTTTCAGATACTTAAAATTTTATATGTTATGCTAATAATAATGTTTCAATAATGCGTTTCGATATAAATTATTTGTACCGTAAATTTTAAGAGGAGAGAATCAATTTACTGTATGTCACAAATAAATTGATGTTATAAAAATGAGCAACACCGAATGGACAAAATATAGTAGTGTTTTGAAATTTCACCTTAAATCATATCTTATATGCTTCAGTAATCAATCCAAAAATTTTTGTGTATAATAATTTATATTTTAATCCAACAATAAAGATTTTTTTGTAGGTAACTTCATATATTTAGGTATCTTTTAAGAGGTGGGCTTATTATGGGATATCAAATTTAGTAAACCTTTAAGGTAAACTAAACAAATTTAATTTACCTTAAATTCATCTTATAGGTTGGTTTAATTTGATGTAATGAAATAGAAATTTACAAACTTAAATTCAGAGGGTTGACTTATTTTATATGATAATGCTGTTAGTAAAGTATCCAGGAACGAGTCACTGTGGAGTAACCTGTTAGTGCAGGTCCACTAATTAGACGCAATAAACCACAAAGTCAAGTGAAAAAATATGTATACACCTATTTTGGCTTGTCTCTAATAATCCCTTGCACAAACTGCAATTAGTTGATAGAACGTGTACAATAAGTAACGACTCATGACAAAATACGATCATAAAGTGAGAAAATAGGCTTTCCCTAATAAAAATGTAATTTATAACCACACAATAACACCCTTCAGGATAAATATCATTAGAAAATACACAAATGTAATTCCCCTAAATGTAATAATACAACAGAAAAGTCATATAAAAATATCAAATTTGACTAATAAATAGTTAGGCCTACTTATATTCTTGATTCAATATAATAGTGAGTTAAAATCCATTTTGTAGCCCCTGAACTGTTGTAAATAGACTAAAATGTATTAAATCTGAATTTTCTCTTCTTTTGCAGTATAATACAGAAAAATTGTGTCCCAGGATGTAACAGGATTGCTATGAATGTTTTTATTGGGATGGGCTCTAACACTATTTATTATTCCTTTGTGGCTTGTGTCGGTAAAAGGATGTAAAGAAATGTTAGGATGAAGATGTTGATTGTTTGGGTCACGTCTTCAACATCAAATAACACACACGTTAATGGTCTGATATATCGGAAAAAAACTATATTTTAACTTCTTCCAAGTTAGTAAAATATATATTTGATTCTTTTTAACTACGTAGTCAAAGAGATAATAATACATCAAACTAGTCAACATTTTAACTCTAGGTAGTTAAATAAAGTTTATAAAAATGTACGGAATTAGATTTTTTTCATTAATCTTGTTTTGTTACAGTGAAATTATTATTTTTAATACAGTAATTTTTTGAAAGAGATGTATAGTATTATGAAATTCCACTTAATATATTAATTTTTATCTAAATTAATTAGGTACACATCAAACTTTTCTTTAAAAATTTATATTTCAACTTCTAATCTAAAGCACTTTTCAAACATAAAAAGTTATTAACAAACTAACAATTTATTTGTTAATAACTATGGTTGAAAATGGCTTCAGGTTATGGTTTAAATAAAACACAAAAAATTGTCAAGTTTATAAAATGTATTAGACTGAAAAATATGAACAACATCACAAAAAGTACATTACGTCGACTATTTATGTATTCTTATAAAAGTAAAAAATATATTCTAACAGCTAATACAGAAATCATTTTTTAAAACTAATAATTGAAAAATAATTTTTTTAATAATCTTAACCTACTTATTTACTACTTAAACTTAACATATTTTTTACTGTATTTACATCACAGTATTTAAGTGTGAATTTTCAATCATTATATCAAAATAACTTAATCCATATAATTTAGAATTTACAAAATATCAGCTTACTTTATTACCATAATTAAGTACTATTATATTTCGCTCAGTTCAGTTATAATAAAACAACTTCACTTGATGGGATTACAGTTTATGAACATATAAGAATAAGTAAAAACAAAGCCAACTAAAAATATTTTATTTGAATAGCAGTAAGATTGCAATACATATAATATGCGATGTCATTTTTACTGTTATTTAAACACTCAAACGACATATTTTTAAATTACAAATGGGAAGTGAGAATGTTATAATTAAGGCGAATGAGACAAAATATAATGGAGCAGGTTTTAAAATATACTTCAAACTCTACTGTATTGTTAATTGTTGTTCAAAATGTTCCCTATTTAATGAAGCATATATTTTTTCTAAGTAATGGTTGTTCATTGCTTTCTTATTATGAAGTTGGACTTCAACTGAGTAGGGAAGTAATGATGTTTAACCAGATCAAACATAATGTTGTAATTAATTATTAATTCGTTCTTTATTTTTTTTAAAGAATACGACTAATTAGTATGTATTACCGTTACCCTTGTAACCTAAATGACTATCAAGCCATTCTGTAAGTAACGTATCAGTGTCACAGTGTGCCTATTAAAACTTATTTTAAAACCTATTTATTTTCATCTATTCCTTTTATCAAACTGAAAATCCGTTAAATTCATAGAGCCAAAAATAAAATCACAGTAATTGGAAACTCACCACTTTGATATAACATAAATTAGTTTAAAATAATATTGTTAAATAACTAACAATATTCACAGTACGAATGAGTTAATATAAATATAAATTGCACAGTAACTAAATAAAATCAACTAGAGAACTCAAAATACACAAACTTACTTGAAATTACCAAAGTTACTTGAAATGTATATTTGGTAAATTTACGAAGAAAACAGTTTTACTATATCTCGAATTAAATGATTATTTTCATCCCAAATTTGTAATATTATTACTTTAAAAATATTTATTACATTTCATGGAAATTAAAACTGCAAAATAAATAATTTTAAATTGTGGGGTTTTTTGGTTACAATTGAATAATGCTCTGAATGAAGTATTAAAATAAATCTTCAATCGTTATCTTGCATAGTAAATAAAGGTCTTAATATATTGTTTTTAATCTGATATAATCAATAAGCAAATACGCCTAATTGTGTGCAAGTACAAAAAAATAAATAAATAAATAATAATAATAATACTGTAAGTACTATCAAGGCCGGGAACTCTTAAAATTAAATTAAGATTTTATATGTATTAAATAAAAAGATAAAATAAATACATACATCCTTCCTACAACAAGATATGAAAGGATAAAAACTATAAATTTAAGTTAAAAATTCACCAATTAACTAAATAATATATAAAAAATATATTTTGGAGTTGTCTCTGATCTTTGTTCAACTTTCAATAAATACCTCCTGGTACCAACAATCCACAGAACTGTTTCAACCAACTTATTAAGATAATATAAGTGAGGATCAGTTTCCAAACAGATGGTGTCTTGCACATGTGTCTTCAACAAAACATTTGCAATGTAGATGTGTATCTTACAAGACTTTGTCTTTACCATATGGTAATGAACAAGTCAGCCCAATAACTCTTCAATATAAATACATGAGACTTGTTATTACATCTCAAGGTAACATTACACCCCAAGATGATATTAAGTCGAATGTAAAACTGATAAACGTAATTGCAGATTTCCACTATATTTAGGATTTTTGCGTCTGGAGACATTCTTCCAATTCGTAAAATCAAACAAGTTAGGGGACACCCATGCACTCCCGTCATTCATTGCACTCGTGTTCCCTCGTCCTAAACCCTTGGTTTGTGAATCATGACTAACGCAGTCTTAGTCACGACACTTCCATTACTGTGCTACGCAGTTAGTGCTAGAGGCAATCAGTCAACACTCGGCATGACCGTTGGATTGCAATTTATCTTCAAAGAAGTGGAATAATAACAATAGAGCAATTGCCATGACATATTCTTTTCAATTGTCATAAGTCATTTGGCGTTTAGAATTCACAGCTGTGGATCTAAATTGTGCTGAGATACGCATTTGTGTTGGCTGGCCGCTAAGCTTGCGGTCGTCACACTTGTCACCAATATCTAACGGAGTGTCGCGACTGTGTAAGACTTGGCATTACGCCATAAGGTTACACACTACCTATCCATAAGGTTACACCCCTGAAAATGCCACTACCATATCTTTATATGACCGTGACTTAATTAAGATTTAAAACAACAAAACATGTTTAGTCTTGTTTTGTTTAGCAGATGCTTTACTGTGTAAACAAATCGTATGGTTTTAAATCCACTCAACAAATACGCAATGTTTACTCCTGCATAAACATTATAAACATAAACAGCTGTTAAAAGTGTATTACTAAAAACACTTACTGATTAAACAATCTTTGGATCTTTTATCTTCGATAAATTTCATGGGTATGTAGAACGAAATTGACCAATAGTGTAATTTCAACAACTACTTTGTTGAACTGTATATTACAACCAATATTAGTAAAAATAAGTCACTCTGTACTCAGTAAATAAACAGTGCAAAAGGGTTTTACTAAAGCCAACTTATAAGAATTGTTTTGTGGTTAAAAAGTTTTAGAGGTGATGGCAACACGCAGGGGTTGCATGTTCCCTAGGGATCCTGCAGATGTTCCTAAGAACTTCCCTTTCAAGAATCCAGAGAAGTGAGAGACTACAGTCCCATTATCTACAGAGAAATATAATAAACATATTTTCGATAGAAACCTCATTGTGACGTTTACATAATTTCTATGTAATTGTATTGATAATTATTTAATCACTTACAAATGGTAATATGTTATTATAGTTCTAGAATTAATGGCTTTTTAAACAGAGAAATCCTTAGGGCTTTCAAACTTTTAGTTAATGGAGGGATATTCAAATATGACATGGTATTAACCAACACAAACTATTTATTGCTTTAAGTCTAATATATTTATTGAGATCAATTTGTATCCACTGTATATTTTCTACATTCTGTATGTCTGATATAATGATGTTAGCAAAATTATAAATAAAGATATATAAATGTAAAGGAACTTTTTTAATGATCTAAATGTACTACAAAATCAAACTTTATTAAAATAAAACTGTTTATTTGACTAAATTACTTCATATTTTATAAAAATGAATGTTAATTCATACTTTTGGAACTTTCGGTGCATTCTAGGCCTAAATCTTCAAAGAGACATTGAAAGTTCATTCAATATATTTATACGCTTTTTAAGTTTATAAATTCTTGGGATGGAATTTAGGGAACAAAAAGGTTAAACAGCATTTGTTTATGCGTTTTTAGAATATCGCATACAATTAGCGGTAAAACCAAGTTTTCCTCTTGAAAAATCTCGCTGCTCGTAATTAATAAACCGGCCACCCTGAACTAATCCCTAGGGCTCCGATAGTACTTCTGGGTGTATCAGCTTGACTTTTAGGCCTTTCACTCTGACTAATAATATTTGTGCAAAATTAAAATTACTATAATTACACATATGGCTTGTGATAACATGGAAGGAATGAGTAGATACTGATCATTGTATACAAACTAGACGTTTACTAAGTAGGCCTACTAAATAAAATAGTAGTAGTAATAAAAAGTACTTCGTCACTGTTAAATTAATACGTCATCCTAATGTCGATTCAGTCGATAAAGTTCTACAGAATTTCCTTTATTTTCTTTTTCAATTTAATTAATTTTTTATGTATATAATAACCAGACACGAAACAATTTATAACTGTTATTAGAATGTTAACACGTTTTTATTGAGTTTTATAAATAAATAAAACATATATCTGAGTTTTAAGTAACTGAGGGGATACGGCATCAAAAATCAACAAATGTTTTAAAAAAAAGCTATTTTTTTATCTTCATATTTCATTCTTTGGAATGGTATAAATCAGTTAAATACATTAAAATGTTGTTCCTTAGACAAAAATACATGTTTAACACTTTTTATAACCATAAAAAACCACAAGTGAGCTTTTACCAAGTTACTTGAGTCAAAATGCCCGTAAACAATACTTTCTTCTACACAGAGATTATAAATGGGTGTAAGTGAGGCTGTCTGCCAGTTTGATGCTGGGTACATAGTAACCAAATTGTCACAAACACACACAAACTATGTGGCATCAACCCTGGTTGTACTTTATCTAAATTAGCTAAGAAGTTTGACAATAAAAAATATTATACTAATAATTTTCAAAACGATATCAAATTTTCTAATTATAAAAAGAAATTAAATATGCCAAAATACAAGAAGGAGAAATAAAATCAGAGATGATGCTTTAGTATAAGGTTTTGCAGAATTCTATATTTAAATTGATAGTAAATTCATATATTTCTAATAGCCTTTAGAAGAATAAAATTATTTCGTTCAAATCATATAACATTTTCAAATGAAACTTATATGTTACTGTAATTACTTAGTGAGTATTCAATTTAAGTTAAAAAATAATAATCTTCCAAACAATACTCGTTTATTGCCATTTTTTATTCATGTAAGTGAGTTATCTATACCCAACCCTGACCTTTCACGATAGATTCCCAAAAACTGAATTTTTCAAGTATTTCAACAGAAAAATGAAATATACGTGGGCATTGATTTATAATTTGTTAAGCATAGCTATGAAATAAAACGTAATAATGCACGTACTTGATTATTGTAGAGATTTTATTCTACCTAAATATTTTCAGGAGATGTTTATCTATAAAATTACATACTGGTAATTTAAATCCAATGATTGTAATTTGATTTATATCAAATTAATGTGAAACATAAATTTTTTTAATAGAACATTCAAATATATAAATAATATGTAAACATAATATGTGTAAGAATATTTACAAGAGTATATCAAAATTTATATAACCAACTATACATAGATAATAAAACATTGTTTTCTGTTTTATACTGATTTCTTAGCTTAAATAAGAGATAAAAAGTTTTAATTTTATGGAAATTAAAAAAATTTTCATTTGGGTGCTGTAACCACTCTTAACATACCAGATATTGAGAAACTAAACAATTTTTACAGTTTATGGAATCTAAATAATTCTAATGCTAGAGGGAATCTCAAATACAAAACTACATTTTGACAGAAAAATAAATAAAAAAACATAATGGAATAAAACGCTACGTAGTTTGGAAATTTTTATGACAATAAATAACAAAAAGGAAATGATTTTATAATTATGTTCCTAAAAAAATTATGAAATAAATAATTAAATTAATTAATATCTGATATTTACATACATTATATTATTATTATTATCACACTCCATTAACGATATTTTTCATACAAAGTATGAATTTAACTATTTCTAAAATAATAACGAAATCAATTGGTGATTTAGAGAAGCTATTAATGTATAATTATTATTATTTCTATAAAACTTACTTATGGGTATATTTATAGGCTTATGCGCATAGATATTTAATTATATAAAAGTAAATATGTTACGAACAACTCCTAAAAATACATAACGTTGATAGAAAGAAATATTAAGAAGTAATATTAAAATATAGTTTTGCAATGCAATAGGGAAAAGTCCTGAGAGGGATGATTGTACTTTTAAGACGCAGCTATCAATCTTTTTTTATTTATGATGATTTTTATTTGCTTCTGATATTTAAAATAGTTCTTTCAAAACTGTACAAACTAAAAATAACTATTATTACGCTTTTTCCATAAATATAAACATTTCTAAATATGATTGTAATTGAATATTACTTATTTTTTTAAATTATAAAATAATAATCTTATGAATGTATTGTAATATTTATTTTCCAATGTTAACAAGTGGTAAAATGACATTGGTATGATCAGTTAACTATATTTTTTGCATGATAAAGTACAATATCACCATAAAAGTGTACATCTATTTTTATAATTGATACAAAACTAACAATGCAACAATGTTTTACTTTTTTTTAGATAAAATCAATTATTGTAATGATCACTGAGATAAGGAACTTGGTAACAACAATGAATCATTAGAGTTCGCAAGCGCGCCTAACGGCACCAATTAACTGTCTCAGCTTCCCATTAATTAATGTAGGACCTTTTCTCTCATGTAATTAATTTATTTTACATAAGGACCACTTAATGAGGCTTTCCCTACTTCGTATTTATTTTATTAATGTAATACTATTTTTATTCTATTCAAAAGTTATCAATTAAAAAAAAGCACGTGTAGATTCGATTGCGATATTCACAAAGTTATTTCTAATTTTATAACCCTAATTCTAATTAACCCATTACAACGTAAAATCAGTAATTTAATCATTTTAACAACTCGTGTTTTGTAATCTCACAGAGAAGAAAGAAACAGAGGTCATATAAAATCATTGAATGGCTGCCGAGTAAGGAAATTGAGATGTTCATTAGTTAGTTCTCCAGTTCAGCGTGTGGCAGGAACGGTAACTATTTTTAAACTTTTAGTAAATATTGAAAAAATATATAAATTTAACTAAACGATAATGTTGTAAAAAAAATTAGTGATTGCAATGTTGACGCTGGGGAGTGCTGGAAAATTATAAACAATCTAAGTGTAGTAAGAAACTTTGGTAGCTTGATCTGAGGATAGAATCAAGCCGGATGATGGGGAGACCTTGAGCGATTTGTTACAAGTATCGGAGACAATCAACACTCCTCTCACTTATCTCACTTCGAGGTCAGACCGACCTGCACACTTTAAATGCTTTGCCTTCTTACTCCCAGCAAAGCTCACAATTTACATTAACTGACGCTGAGATTGTACAAAGAACTAAAAAATTTAAAACAAAAAATCGTTTGGTATTGATAATTTTTCTATAAATTTTATAAACAACATCGCCAAAGAAATATACGCCATTTTGTCATATATGATTAACGTAAGTTTTGAGCAAGTTATTTTCCCGGAAAAACTAAAATTGAGTATCATCGTACACATTTTTAAAAAAGAAACGTCATTTAAACTAGAGAATCTAAGACCTGTAAGCTTGTTTTCAGTTGCTTTCAAAGATATTTGAAAAAATTATTATGAACACTAGATTTTTTTTTTTTTTTTTTTTTTTTTTTTTTTTTTTTTTTTTTTTACAGTATGCTTTTCCAATTTGTATTTATGAAAGGAAATCTACTGAAGAAGCAATTTATCAATTAATGAAAAAGATCATAACCGTTTAAATAATAAGGAAAAATCTACCGGTTCATTTATTGAATTCAAAAAGGTATTTGATTCAGTAGATCAAAATATATTGCTAACTAAATTGGAGCTGGCAAGAATAAGAGGGACCGTACTCAGATGGTTTAAAAGTTTGTTGAACAATATAATTCAACAAGTTAAAATATAGAACCAGTTAGGTAAACCCCTCCAGTAAAGGCTGGTGTTTCGCGGGGATCACTTACATCTTCAATTCTGATTGATGTCTTCATAAATAATATTTTTCAACAACCCTTTCACGGTTAAATTTGTTCCTTTGTTGATAGTATTTTTTTTTCTTTACATACAACCATGTCCCATGGCACCATGGCAGTATATTACAAAGGATTTAAATACATTAAAAAGTTGATGTTGTTTGAATAACAAAATGCAAGTAAATATAAATAAAACCAAATTCATAAATTTCAGCCATGTTGGTTTTGATTTTCCATTTGATATAGTTTACCATGCTGATAATTGTATTCAAAATCATTCAAACTGCCAAACTGTGGAAAAGTTAAATTCTTTCAAATATCTAGCATTTTTATGATCTATTCCCTTGAGGATAATTATAATATGAATACAAATATTGTTTGCCCAAATAACGTCATTATTTATATTCACATTCTTTTATTACCTATTCTTAAATTCACAATCAATCTCATACCAAACCAAATCAAGTTTTTCTTAACTAACTACACAACGCGTGTCCTAACCTACAGTAAAGAATCCTTATCATAATATATTGGACTTAAATCAAATAGGCTGTTTTTTTGCGAAATTATTATAAATAAAGAAATAACATGTGTACATTACTTAATATTTACAGTCCACAAATTACCAATAACATATTTAATGTTATATATAACATTACAGTATATAGTTAGAGAATTTATTATTTTGCATTATAGAATGTTACGTGCCTAGTACTGCAAGAAAATATGACTAAATGAAGACAAAGTTTAAATAGAATATTATGCACTGTTTAAATAGTGCAAAGTTTAAATAGTGTACATTATGCACTGGTTGTTATACTATGAAATCAAAACGTATAATGGATATCGATTATTTTTTTCAATTTAATTTGAGAATAAGTCTAGCTCGTTACAAACCCCTATTGATTGAAGGTAATCTAAAGTGATTTCCAGCACAACTAAACTATTTGTCAGAAAATGTGAGATTGTTGCACAAGTAAATAATTGAAATAGAAACAACTTTTAAAATTGTTATAGGTTTTTTCAAAATGTTATGCACTGCAAAAAGTAATATCAGGTATATTAATTTCATTGCACTAATTTCTCTGTGTTTATATTTTTAAAAAGTCACATTTTTCCTTATTTTTAATCTGATGACAGTGTATAATAATACGTTTAAGAGTATTATACAAGAAAAATTACAAAATATTTCAAAAAAAAAAATGAAAATATAGTTTATTACAAGACCTAAATTGAAATACAATATTTCATTTCGAAAGACATTAACTATGATTTAAGTCCAATATATTATGATAAGGATTCTTTAATGTAGGTTAGGACACGCGTTGTGTAGTTAGTTTAGAAAAACTGAAAATGGAAGAACATTTGCTATTGATTTGGTGTGGTATGAGATTGATTGTGAATTTAAGAATAGGTAATAAAAGAATGTGAATATAAATAATACATATACCAAGACATGTTGTGGTTAAGAATTAGAGAGGACTAAACAGTTTCATCGCCAGGTGAATAAAGGCATTTTCCATTTCATTTCAAAATAAAAGAAGAGAAAAAAGGCATACAAACGTATGTACAACTATGTAATGTAATGAAAATATACTATCAAAATTTACTACATGCAATATTTTTATAGTATAAAGAATATAATTTGTATATTTATATGGATGGTTGGTTGTTGACGAGTATTATATTTTTACAGATTTTTACATTAGTGATTAAGAGGCAAGAGAGATTGAATAAACGAAAAGAAGCCTGTGTAAGATAACACAATATTAATTTTGTTTAACCACAGATGGAATACTACACATAATGGAATAAGAGTCTTGGGAGGTGATGAAGCCGACTGTGAAATTTACATTTAAAAAGTTTAAGGACGAATATAGGTATTAACTTTGAAAATACCTAACACTGATTAATTCTTGTCACAACCTGTTCCGATTGGAGAAGAAATGGGAGAAATTATTGTAGTTATTATGGACGTGAAGGCAGGAATGAAAGGAATCAAGTTCAATACTACTCCAGGGCCTGATGGTGTATTGATGAGACCTCTACAAGACGGGCTTGCTGATGAGATGAAGCCTTAGCCTTCAAAGACAGGACTATACTTATGTTAAAAAGGTGAAATGAATCGAGAATGAGAACGGGTAGGCCTACGTAAGCGGAAATGGGAAGGGTAATGAGGAACTAGGAACGAGGAATGAGAACAGGTATGGAATGGAACGAATGTCTTTATTTGTCCAAGACACAAAGTTGGAGTTGAAAAGATCTCTACCATTTAACCTTGAAGTGACATTATGAACCGGCATCCATTCACAAATTTTCCCTTTTGAGGAAATTTCAGAAAGAATTCTAGATAGGCATTTCCAGTATATAATGGTAATAAAATGTCTTTAAATAAATATTATAAAGCTCCTTGACAATTACTGGTTGCCAAAAAATTAAATATTTAAAAAATACTGTTGCTGTATTTACATTAATATGTCCCAAACATTCAATAACGTTAGTCATAGTCAAGGGTAAGAAAGAAAAACTAATAGAACGTCACTCCCTGAAGGTATGGATATCCCCAATTTTGACATCTTTGAGGATAATAGTGTCATCGTAGAAAACAAAGGCCATGGCTACTGTTCGTAGCCAGCGCCACGAGGACTAACAAGTTACGGATATATATATATATATATATATATATATATATATATATATATATATATATATATAT
The DNA here is from genome assembly GCA_035578905.1 of Stictocephala bisonia. NCBI lineage: Eukaryota > Metazoa > Arthropoda > Insecta > Hemiptera > Membracidae > Stictocephala > Stictocephala bisonia. The sequence continues at coordinate 6,314 of JAQJVL010006457.1, read as the reverse complement.
ATATACGGTATAAAGACTATTGTCTATGAATCTTAGAATTGTTAAAGTTCTTAGAATCGGTGAAAAACCTCTAAATTCAATGGCTGCAACTACAGTACCCAGGATACCTTGGGATGAAAACCGGTACCACAAATGTGGATCCGAGACAAAGAGAACCACATATGTAGTTCTTAAGCCAAGAGCATTCTTCATCTGGAGGAAGTAGACGAGGAAAAGGAGAAATACGATATGTAATAAAACTAAGTGTGGTCGAGTTAATGGTTGGAGACAATGGTAAGATTCTTGATCTCTTCTTTAAAAAATTTAAGAAGCTAAATTCACGTTTTATAACTCGTTAAAATCCATTGCGCAGAACAACATTCGAATGTTAATCATCAAAACGCGTCTTACGCTCTTCCATCACACTTTTTAATTGATCCGTTCTACCTGTAAATGATATATATTAATCCACAAGCATACAACTCGCTTATCATTGCATCATCCCTAAAGCCAATCACAGTTTAACTCTATCAAGAACCATATTGAGTAGTATCCTTGATTAAATACACCTACGATAGGCATTGTAATTTGGTTAGTTAGTGAGGCCCGCAACCACAGCTGGTTTAAACTGCATTACATTTACATGGAACTATATTAGCGCTCCACAATGTACCACATAAAAAGCTGATATTTTGAGATTAAAAATGTAACATTGAATGGGAATTCTATTTGTCTATAAAGTCAATAGTAGTATCATTTTTCATTATGCAGCCCACTCCAATAGTGAGAAGAACCACCCCAGTATTAAATCACCATTTCATTAAAGGCAGAAGAAAAACTAATGAATAAATGTTATATTAAACGTTGCATCAACATTCTCAGTACAGTATAAAAGAAGATAAAACAATATGTAATCTGGCTTTGATCTACTTTTATGCTTAACCATAAAACATAGTATCCAAATCCACAGTCTATTATCTGAAATTGAGTGTTTATATTTTGTTTGTCTTTGGGTTCCCTAAATGTTTACGTTACAGCGATATTTTACAGTTAAAATTTTACAACAGTCAGATTTTAATCTTAACCAGGCGTATAATTACACAACTTAATGTTTATTTATATATTTAAACTTTTTAATTTTGTAATATTTTATTTCATTGCCATATAAGTTTGTTACCCACTTATGACCTTAAACAAATAATTAATTGGTTACATTGAGTGATTGGTAAAAATTTCCCCCTATGTCTATGATGTAATTTGTTAAATATTTCCCCTAGTTATATGATGTAATTGGTTAAATATTTTCCCCTAGTTCTAAAATGTAATTGGTTAACTATTTCTCCTAGTTCTATGATGTAATTGGTTAAATATTTCCCCTAGTTGTATGATGTAATTGGTTAAATATGTTCTCCTAGTTCTAGGATGTAATTGGTTAAATGTTTTCCCCTAGTCCTATGATGTAATTGGTTAAATATTTTCCCCTAGTTCTATGATGTAATTGGTTAAATATTTTCTCCTAGTTCAATGATGTAATTGGTTAAATATTTCCCCTAGTTATATGATGTAATTGGTTAAATATTTTTCCCTAGTTCTATTATGTAATTGGTTAAATATTTCCCCTAGTCCTATGATGTAATTGGTTAAATATTTTCCCTAGTTCTATGATGTAATTGGTTAAATATTTTCCCTGGTTCTATGATGTAATTGGCCAATATAAAATGGTCTGGAGTTACGTTACCAGCATCCATTCTTGTAAAACTATTTGAAAATTAGTCTGTAATAGTTACTTGAAGTTGGAGGTGAATTGGTAAGGTTGAGTAGTTTTTAAATTGAATTAACTATACGTATATCTGATATGTTTGTCTAGTCAGGGGTACCAGAATAACTATACGTATATCTGATATGTTTGTCTAGTCAGGGGTACCAGAATAACTATACGTATATCTGATATGTTTGTCTAGTCAGGGGTACCAGAATAACTATACGTATATCTGATATGTTTGTCTAGTCAGGGGTACCAGAATAACTATACGTATATCTGATATGTTTGTCTAGTCAGGGGTACCAGAATAACTATACGTATATCTGATATGTTTGTCTAGTCAGGGGTACCAGAATAACTATACGTATATCTGATATGTTTGTCTAGTCAGGAGTACCAGAATAACTATACGTATATCTGATATGTTTGTCTAGTCAGGAGTACCAGAATAACCATACTCAAGTGAAGTGGAGAGATAAGTTAAATCAGTTACACTTGAAGTCATGACTAAGGAGGGAAAACTTTCAACTTTTGAAAATCACTTCAAAAGTGAAATATGAGCGTAATTGAAAACAATTTATAATAATTGTGTATCCCTCAACTCCTCTCTCTGAAATGGTTAATTAACGTTAGTTTATCAACCATCGTAATGTAATTTACAAAACAATATGTAGGTACTTGATTAACATACAGACTTTGCCTTCTATATATCTTGTAAATGCTTGTGTAATAGTGTTTGTAATATATTCTTTACTATGTAGCTTTACTAGCTTTACATTGTATGTAAAGGTTGTATACCAACTACATCCTAGGCAATAAACCAAGTTTACAAAGCTGAACACTATTTTTGCTTAATCCACCCTGTTGTCTTTTTGAGCATTTTATATATATATATATATGTTTATAAGGGGACGAAAGTATATTTCCGTTGGACTTCCTGCCACGGTCGATTACGTGATTGAGGTTAAGTGGTGGTTGGACTAAGTAGGGTTTACTTCAACTCATTAACAATCTATATTTTTTTTTCTAAACTTCACTTGCCAGTTGACATGGGCCTATAGGCCTGTGCGTCAACTTTATTCAACGAGTGAAGTACCGACCGTTGGCTCAGTGGGGATTCGAACCTTGGACCTTGCAGTCCGAAGCCTTAGCCACTGAGCCACCACGCCGGCAATAATAATAATACCTTCATCGGTATAATGTCCTACATATCCGAAGAACCTATTTTTCTGTTTTAATAGTGTTAACAATGGAGATGTAGAGTGCATCAACCACACATAAGTTGTATTGCTCCACTGTTTTGCAGATATTAGATTAATGTAACAGAATTATTCTAAGGATATACCAATAAATTACTTCACTGTACAGACAGAGGGTTGTTTCAGGATCTTACTAACATTTATTTATTTTTTATGTCTATAAGTACAGAAAGTGTCATACTTATTTAAATTTTAAATAATTATTTTTTGCAAGGTCGTAAATTATAAGCATAAAAATGTTAACAGATATTTTGCTGAAAATTAAGTAATTTTCTGAAATACGTTACAATTACACTGAAATACCTCTCGCTAGCCGGGTGGTTAGCACTTATATCTAAAAAGCAAAAGGAAATAACTCGAATTCTGGGAAGTTCACTTGAATTTTATAATGGGGTTCCTGAACAACGCCTGAACACCAAGTGAAAATGCCACTAGCGTAAATTGACTATAAAATAAACAGATGAATAAAATTAAATATCATATCGAATTTGTGAGTAGAAATTCCCTATGAATTAAAAATAATTTCACCTGCTAAGAAACAGAAGTGCTATTTTCTTATACTAACATTCTACATTTTCTACAAGAAATCGACCTGATCTACTGTGTGAAAAGCCAATATGGCCAATAAAATTATATCTTACTACTAGTATTTAAAAAATAACACCTTCAAAAGTGAAATATGCAATATTACATGACTCGTTTTAATTATGGTTAGTACAAGAATTGGTGCAATACATAAAATATATTATAACTTGTATATTAGCTTTTTTGATAGTTTTATCAAACGTGTATTTTTTTATTTACTTTTTTTCAAGTGAATTCTAAGTTAACATTAGGATGTAACTATTAAGGTTTTCGTACTATAGCAATGTGATAATTGAATCTTTCATAATTTAATACATCAACAAGTAAAAGTGTGGCCAAACAAGCAGACAGTAGAGGCAGAATCTTTAAATTAATAAAGTATGAGTCAAAGTAAAGAGCCTGCATTCTAAGTATAATTATTTTCTTCTGTCTTATAAAAGCCCCACACGGAATCAGAGACACGTGAATTTTCTGAAAATATCAGTCCAAAAGTAAATAAGGAATACACATATGAAATAATACTAGTTTTATTCAGTGTTATTAATTTAGTGTCCAGATCTACAATACTATAGCGAGTTACAAAATTGTAGAGACATTTAATAAGCTTGAAGAAATGACTCATTGATGCTGTTAAATGTTTTGTTGATAGATAATGCTTACTTAATAATCTCGATAAGCACATCAGAAACACTTATTTTTACGTAAAAATGTTTCATGACATAAATGGCTATGGAAGTATTTAATATAAAATGTAATGTTATAGAGGAATTTATACGGGCTAATGTTAATATTGCTACAGGAGTAACAAACAAATATCGTTGTACATTTTTATTTTGGTAACTATGTGTGATAAGTTGATAAAATAAAATTGATACCTACAAAAATTGATATGTATGTATTTATTTTCTCTATCAACGTACGCAATTGTATAACATAGAGCATATTGGAAAATCTAAACTAGTACAACTTCATGTAAATGTTCTATATGGAATAAAATATATTATATATCCTTTTTTTCTTTTATATGAAGTTAATTTTGTATGTGACATAATGGATAGAAGTTAAATCAACTTATAAACTGATAGCAGTGACGGTATTTTAAAGAGTTATATATGTCAAAAGAGTTGATAATGGATATCTGACCACGCCATTACACAGCTAATAATTGTTTTGTGTATGTTACAATCATTTCCTAACCTCCACAAACCTCAAAAATAAATTATGTTGTATCTTACCTTAGTATAAATTTTTTTTTAAATCTAAAGATAAAGTAATGAAGATTGGCTAGGATAAACAACTACTGTATTAAACCAATAGTTATGAAATATAACAGAAGTTCAACTTTGGCTGTATAAACTGCCAAACACTAATCAAGTTTCAAAAAAATAATGAAATTTTAAGTATAAAAGAAGATAAATTAGAATTCGAAAAGTATATTTTCATCCCTACAGTTAATTTTTAGTATATCTAGGATAAGTATCCATATAATTATAATGTAATAATTATGCCCTTATTGCTTTTTTGATACTTCTTTATACACCAAAATATGCTCAATGATAAAGCCACAGTGACATGCTGGAACAATCATAAAGAATTCTGCTTTACATTTAATTAAATTCCTTGTAAAATCCCACTTTGGGCCGAAGCAGTGCGGTCGCCTAAACTTGGTCGCTACATTCAAGACCCATGTGTTTGACAGGCAAGGAATGCGTCATCCTGATTGTTTTATTTATTGCAAAACCTTTCTGTATTTCATGTTGTATGTTTACCATTATATTTTATATAAGTATATAAATATACATTATAAATGTTATATTTACAGTACATTAATTAGTTTGGTGGACACACAAATATAGATGTACTTGACTTACAAATTATAAATTCGAGGTATAAAGTGTCGTACAGTTTATACCAAGCTTGCAGTACTCGACAAGGAAACTGTATGATCAAATCTATATCTATAAAAGCCAAATACCACTCACTGACTGACTCACTGACTGATCGCTCTACAGCCCAAACGGTAATACCTAGGAAGCTGAAATTGTTAAACAATATTCCTTGCATACTGAATGCGTGCAATAAGAAAGGATTTTGGGAAATTCCAGCTCTAAGGGGGGTTTTGGGGGTGCCAAAAAGCCCCAAAAGCGTAGTGTAGTCGATCCAGTTTTTTGGCTCTACTGGCTTAACCGTTCATCGAATTTAACATTTGACAGAAAATCGTTAGTCTGGAATTAGATTATCTACAACTTTGGTCTATTGCCTTTTTTCATACTGTATCTCTCACCGTTTGGCTTAAAAAAGCATAAACTTCCAAAATTTCATCAAAAAGTGGAGAAATCCCGCTGTTTTTGGCAAATATTTCTCTAATAATTAGTTGGTTTAAATTTTTTAACACATAGTATTATGGTAAAGAATGTAGTTTTCAACAACTTTCAATAGCTTTAGCGCCAGAACAGCCCAAAAACAATATTTAAAAATAAATATGAAAAGCAATATGTCGGCCATAAGTGCTGTATTTGACCTATTTAATTAATTTTTATAGCCGGTTTTTTCTTATAGTGCTTTAGTTTTAGGAATAAGATAACGTTACCAGGATAAAATAATCTATTATTTCTTTACTAATTCTGACCAACTATAATAACTTTATGTCTACAATGATAGGACCTAGGATATTGAACCGTTGCACGTATATCTATCTATATTAAATTTTTATATAAAGACTTTTTTAG